>CM023486.1:61149295-61382494 GCA_013339685.2 Hyalomma asiaticum
CGTTATGTTATATTATGTTATGTTATGTTACGTTACGCTACGATCTCGCGGTGATCACAGCGTGTCGCTGCGACGACGGCCATTAAAAGTTGATGTGGGCTTACGCGTACTCGCTGGGGCGAATGTTACGCCGATGTGACGCAAACAAAATACAGAAGAATCATTGTGCGTACACTACTTTCAATGCCCTATAGGTTTACGCGTTGCGTTCGGCGAGCGTTGTAGAGCATCGCTCCTTCGTAAATCAGCTGCAAGCCTTAGCTAAAGTTACGTCGTTTCAAAAGGACATCTTTTTTTTTCGGGCAAGTTGGCGCTTGTATTTCATACGCGTGCCCCGCCACGGTGGTCTAGTGGCTATGGCACTCGGCTGCTGATCCGAAGGTCGCGGGATCGAATCCCGGCCGCGGCGGCTGCATTTTGATGGAGGCGAAATGTTGAGGCCCGTGTGCTGTGCGATGTCAGTGCACGAACCCCAGGTGGTCGAAATTTCCGGAGCCCTCCACTACGGCGTCTCTCATAATCAGAGCTGTTTTTGGGACGTTAAAGCCCACAAATCAATCAATATTTCATACGCGCACTAGGTAGTTACAACTTCACTACGTATTCCACAGAAGTGTGCCTCCTCCGAAGGATACTGTCACAACCATATCCTTCTACGGCGCATCTTGGTTGTCCGCGCATGCGCGAAAGAGTGTCCCCTGTTCCTGCATCTTCCGAGAGTTCGTTGAACAGTTCGTAGTTGTCGCTTCGCTGTCTCCTCCTGTGTTCTTTCTCCTTTTGTGCGAAGCGTAATTCGTGCCACAACACTGTACGCATGTGATACGTAATTTCGCACACAGCCGTGCAAAAATGTGCCTACGTCACGAATCGCTGGTCATATCCGGGTATATTTGTTAGGAAATGAAAACAGAAACATGTACTCTACCCTCTTAGTTGCCTTGCTTTAATATCGGACGGTGTTGCACAAATATTCCGCGTTGCGAAGACAAAATTCATCTGGACACGGAATGTGACCGAAATTTTCCCAACAAATTTGGCCCGAACACTTCTCGAGGCGCGCATTGCTCTAAAAAAATGCGGCTTAGGTTAGCAAGCGATCATAAAGTCCGCGAGAGGTCTGAACGGAAGCAGTAACGTTTGCTGCTCCGTCAAATGAGGAAATGGAATGCGAAAAGTCCACGTAAAATTACATTTTCGTTTTCGTAACTCCAACTCTTCTCGAATTTTTCCACGCATGTAGTTTGAAGGAGGAAAGAAGGAAGGGAAAGAAAAAAGGAAAAGAGGAAGGAAGGCATGAAAGGGAAGAAAAGAAACCAAGAAAGGAAGCAGGAAACAGACGGTACGGGAAATTTTTGATAGTGGCCTAGCGTTCGTCGGTCTATATAACGACACCGTAGTTGGCCAGGGAGGTCTGCTGACTTCCCAGATTGCAGCAAACACATTTGCCGCCTGTTAACCGCAGGATGCTTGTTCTCGTCATTTTCCTGCACCTCAGGAGACATCTCCGTGAGTCTCGCTGATTCTCTCACTAGCAGGGACAATCGTAGCGCTCTTACCTGTTCGCTGCGGTAGAGGACTCTGGTCTTGGATATGACGCCGGCGTCTGGGCCACGGTCAGGTGCGAGTGGACCCCAGGCACCGGAGGCAGCAGCCATCTGGCGCCGCAGGGCGGCTTTTTCGTCGGGACTGCGCACTACGGTGCCATACGACGGGCCGAGCTCGGATCGCGGCAGGGGAGTCTGGGCGAATCGACCCTTGATGGACGACCGGCCGGGCTTGACCGGGCTCACGGACTTCTGGCCCGGCTGTCGCACTACTTTGCCGAACGACGCTGGCGTCCAGAACATGAGCGCCTTGTCGTCGGGCGACACATAACCGAAAGGGTAGGAAGCCGGAAACTGCGCAGTGAGTAAAAGGGAGAGATTCCTGATTTGAATTCGCGAAGAAGGTTGAGTAAGAAGTCGCAGTTTAGCCGGCAATACGAAGCTCATATCATAGCGGTAGCAGTTATTGGAGCAGTTCGTGCAACAACAGCGCTAAGTAGGACCATGGTTGTAGAATGGGTCCAACATATTGCATTAAACATTCGCTCGCCAGCTAAAAGAGCTCCTACGCGGAACCTGCGAGCTACTAGAAAATGAATGAATGAATGAATGAATGAATGAATGAATGAATGAATGAATGAATGAATGAATGAATGAATAAATAAATACTTATTTATTTATAAAAATGAAACCCGTACACGAACACATTTCAAAGCCCAGTGATGCATGATTGAAGTGCGAACAGCATTACATGGCCAACGCTAATAAGAACAGTTGGCCTACTTGGTGCGTTGTATAAATACCAATATGACTTACAGAGCGCAGACGCTTTTGTATACAGGAAGGGGTGTAATTACTGGGCTCTAGTTTTTCGTTCAATATATGTTGTGGTCAGACTGCTTAACAATGCAAAAAATTGCGAAGGCTTCGCCCATTTCATGTTCTTTTTTATCGGTGAAATATTGGTAGACACCGCAATATGCGTATAGTCACCGTAACGCCACTGACATGAGGGTAAGTGTTCTAATACTAGAAAAAGGAAGGCAGGGAGGGAGGGAGCCGGCGGCTGCATTTCGATGGAGGCGAAATGTTGAGGCCCGTATGCTGTGCGATGTCAGTGCACGTTAAAGAACCCCAGGTGGTCGAAATTTCCGGAGTCCTCCACTACGGCGTCTCTCATAACCAGAGCTGGTTTAGGGACCTTAAATCCCACAAATCAATCAGGGAGGGAGAGAGATGGATATGAGCATCAAGTTTGTTATGCCACAGAAGAAGGCGGTAAAGCGATGCAGAAAGGCGACAGCAGACTTCAGCACTTCGGCTCTGAACTCAAGTCCTGCGACAGTCTCCCTTTCCGTCTACTCGATGCCAGTTATTAATGGAAATAGTATCATTTGGCTAGTACAGCTCGTCTTAGTCGGTGAACGAACAAATTTCGCTGCTTCTCATTGGAAGCATTTTTTAACACAGACTGAGTGACACCTCCAAAAGCAGGCTGGGAGCAGTCGATTTCGGGAACAGTGTCAACGTCGAAGCGTGACTCGAAACCCTCCTCTGTGCAACAGATTCTGAGACGATGGGAAAAGCAGCAAACAATGAGAGAAAGGGTCGCTGAGGAATAAAGTAGATAGAGGCGAAGAATTGAGGACGCTGGGATTTGCCGTCGGCAGCTAGCGATATTGAATTGAATTGAATTTTATTTCTTTCGTTTTCATACGCAGTTCACAAACACTGAATGGCCGTAGGCTAGTGTGGGTCCAAATTGATTTTTATTTTACACAGGCACTTCATATAGGCAAATTTAAACGTATTTATGCATGAAATCGTTCAAAAGGGGCAGGGGGCACTCAAACCGAGGAAAGAAAAATCCAGAAGTAACAAATACAATATTACCCAACAACAAAAGAGAAACCATAGGACCGCATCAACGAACATATGAAAAATGTCTAACAAACATTATGCACACTGTGGATATGCTAGTGAGCTGGAAACATACAGAGACATGATTCTCACTTGTGGTATCTCGTTGGTGAGCTGGCTGTGGCGAGCCATGCGGTGCATCTGGCGCCACATGAGCCTTAGCTGGGTGCACGAGGGCTCGGGCATGGCGGCCGGTGGAAGCTGCTCGACCTGACGCCGCTCGAGTACGCGTCGCTGCCACTCCTGGTCGGCCATCTGCGCCTGCGACGGTGCTGCCGCCGCCAGCAGCACCAGGGGCAGCAGGAGCTGCAGGCTGCTCGTCCCCGACCACGGCCGTGCCATCCGATGACTCGGCGCTGCTCGGAAGAGGTACCCACCTGTCAGAACCAGGGAAAAAGGAGGAAGCACCTTTTAAAACGAGGGCGACTATCCGCATTGACATGCAGTCCGATTCACATTTGGAAGGCCATAGGTTCCTGCAACTAGATTATTGCTGAGATGCAATGCATACTGGCATGGTAAATAAGAGAAATCCCCCGCTTTCTTCATGTTTTTTTTTCTTACTGACCAGACTGTTTTTGCATGAAATTGTAATAACTTTTCTGGATATCTCGTACACTGTGTATGCGTTTTATGTGATTTTCTTTTCCCCGTACATGTGTGCTATAGCTGCCTGCAATGTAGAGGTGGCTGCTGGCTTCTCTCAAGTTACTTGTGTTTTAAGCGGCTTTTACCCACAGTCTCCTGCATCGTTGATGGAAATGAAGAAATTATTATTGTTAATATTATTATTATGTCAGGAAGACGACGACAAATTATGTCTTTGTCTTTCATGCGAAGGTGACCATGACAACACGGTGGCACAGACAGGCCGGAAACGCACGTCTCGTTCACTTGGTACATACCAAAGTTTCGTATCGATAGGTATGAATTTAGAGCTACCGTGACTGAATAGGCATTGCATCAATAGCTTCACATCTCTGAGGCCTTCTTAGGCCAAGGGCGTGGTCACAAAATGGGGCCGCGGTTGTCGTCTTGCGCGCTGCGGATTTGGCACGCCTGAATGCAGCGCTGGCTTCCGGGAATTGGTTGGCCTTTATTGCTTGAAGGGGCGCTGCCTTATGGCAGGGTGGCCCGCAGAATATGTGACAATGGGAGGGCGAGAGTATTCAATGAGCAAGTGATGAACTCCTCAGAAGTTTACGGGCATCTTTTCTCGTGTGCTTGGAGACAAGGCACTACAAAGCGAAGTGTTTTTTGCCTTCTAAACAATAAGGTTGCTTTAAGGAGACGAAGTATTTTTTTATTGCTTCTCAGGCGTAGACGAGTTCTTACATAGTAATACGAATTATTTTAACCATATTTTTGGGATTTCTTTTCATGATGGCTACGTGGCTATGCAGAAAATACGTGTACGCACAAAAACGTGGCCACGCCTCGCGGCTTACGATGTCGGATCTAGGCCAATTGCGTGGGGCTGAAACACAACCTGTTCAACTCGGAAGCCGAAAAACGGTCTCCAATCTCGCCTAATCCTCGGCACGAACTTGTAACGGGATCTTCTAATGACAAAGACATGTGGCAATAATTTCTAAGCGAAATGAATTTGTTTGGAGTAGAGGCTTTCCGGTGGCACAGCACGCTCCGCCGTCAGTGGGAACACGTGAGCTATTGGCCGCGCTCCGTGGAGTGCCAGTGTATCCAGAGTGGCCGCGGATACTCGCACGGACACGCGAACTACGTGGGACCCGCAACATATTTCTATACCAACTTTTTTTTACACTCCGTACAATACGTACGTAACGCGATATAGTTCTAAGGGCTTGCAGCTTTTGTTTCCTCTCTCGCTACTCGTGTTTTTTTGCCGAACGAACTGCCCGCCAACGCTGTTTCTTTCGCTCACCGTACGCCTCGTCAACAGCGGTGTCAATTTCACAACTCTTGACGCAGGCAGCGTTAGGGGTGCCTGTCAATAATGTCCTTTCCGTCAATGCCAGAAATCTGAGCTCTGTGCGAGTGAGGATGGACGTAGGCCGAACTTTCGTGCATGACGTCAAGTAACATGACCGAAGCATGCCCCACATGTTTTTTTTTTCTTACTCATTGTTCGGCACAAACTCTTTCTGCAACAACGAGAAAGCGTCTCTTTGACGAGCGCAGGCTTGAAAGAGTAACATCTGACCACCGGTGCCGGTGTCATTGTTCACTTTCGAGCACTCGTTGGCGGGAGGGTCATTCGACAAGCGATCCCTCCACAGCGATATCGCAATGGCCCGTTTCCACCGGCATCTTTTGATAGTGGTTCGCCTTTCACCACAGGTCGCGTCCACAAAACCAATGTGCAGGGCAGCAAGTCTTTGTTTGTACGAGGCCATTTTGCAGGAGTGCACAGGCTTTTCGAGTAGATGTACAGTACCGATAGATGTACAGTATTGATGGCGAAATAGATATACAATACCGAAGGCTAGAAAGGTAGTTCGAGCGCGTGGGCGCTGGTACGTGCACGCACTGCCCTTAACAGCGAACTGTTGCAGCGTAGTAGAGAGCGCAGGAGTGACGTACGCCGCGGTGGTACAATGCTTATGATGCTCGGCTGCTGACTCGAAGGGTGCACGTTAGATTCCGGATGTGGCAGCCGCATTCTCCATGGGCACGAGAATATTAGAGGCTGCCGTAACTCTGTGTTATAAGTGCACGTCAAAGAACCCTGTTCAAAACTTGCGGAGTTCACCAAAATTGTCACTCCCGCGCAAGAGCCGCGTCTCGTCAAAAGTGCTGCCATTCCATGAGTCTCTACGCTACAATCAATCAATCAATCAATCAATCAATCAATCAATCAATCAATCAATCAATCAATCAATCAATCAATCAATCAATCAATCAATCAACAATCAATCAATCAATCAATCAATCAATCAATCAATCAGGGTTTATTGCGTATTATACATGTAATGGGCGGTTATTATACAATTAGGAGCCCAGAGCGCATTAAACGTCTGTTTCTGGGGTCCGTTTTTTTTTTTACAGGATTAGTTAGTACTGAGCTGCAGAGGAAATAGGTACAAGTATGAATAAATACAATAAATACATATATTAAATACATAGAAATACAATAAATACGTATAAATGCAAACAAATGGAGTGATATTTATAAACACAAATAAACACAAATATAACTCTTGTATGTTAAGTGGATGATCGCGATAAAGGTACTTGTATAAATGAAATGATGTGGATGATGCTATGGTCGAAGTTTCGCTGGCTGAACAACTTGCACAAATCACCGCCACCATCATAATCATCACAACGTTCATTACATTACGATAATCATAGTCATTACCAGCCTGTCTACACCCACTGGAGGGCAGAACAGAGGCCTCTCCCACATTTTTCCAGGCTAAACCGGTCTCGCGTTAACAGCGACCACGTTATCCCCGCCGACTCCTTGATCTCGTCCGCCCACCTAACTTTCTGGCGTTCACCTGCTACGTCTGCCTTCTTTAGGGATACACTCTATTGCCTGTAATGACTGTCGGTTAGTTTTCCTTCTCGCTACGTGCCTTGCCCGAACCCGTTTCTTCTTCTTGACTTCTACTAAGATGTCGTTAACAGCTGTTTGTCTGCAGTCCCGATTCGCTGTCTTCGTGTCCAGTGACGTAACGCCTATAATTTGCATTTTGAGTGCTCATTACACCGTGCTCAAATCAGAAGCGGCATCTTTTTCCTGAGCCTCCTTGTCTTATAGGAATGATTGAATGCACATTTGCCATTGAAGCTTGTTCGAGTGGGTCTAGGAAATGCTCAAGGTAGGCAGCAGTAGTTGTAGCATTTCGGCCGAAGAACACACGTAGTGACTGCGAGGGATAGGGGGAACGATGGGGGGGGGGGGGGGGGCGCAGTGAACAGTGCACATGGTAATTTTGACATGAGGAGTATAATATAACATGGTGCTTTTTCATATCTGCACGAATGAACCTAAAATAAAGGAATACGTAAAAAGGAAACGAACAATAGCACGCCAAGCACGGCGCTTGCTCTGGGAGCCTAATGAGCAAGTATACAAGTCTTCAAGTATACAAGGATGATCGCTGAAGCAGTTACGCATGCTCGCGCTTGTCCGCCTTTTTGGCCTAGTAGTTGCTAAGGTATTATGCTGTTGTGCCTGGGGACGTGAGTTTGACAGCCCTCCACAGCACCTGTATTTTGATAGATGTAAAAAGGAGCCGTGTCCTTATGGCGCGTTAAAATAACGCCCTGTTAGTTAGATCGAATTCGGAGTCCCTACATGGGGCTACACAGGGCGTGCTTTATGTTGACATCGTGACTTTGAGATGTAAAACCCGAGTATTTATGTTTTATCCTTTTCTGAGAGCTGGCTTTTTTGGCTGGATATTGACAAAGGCCCGTTTTAATGAGAACACTTGGGGAAAAATATATGTATACATTTATGGGAGCATTTTAGCCAATCTTGACGCTCGATGTACGGCCCGCGAAGCCGGCTGACCAATAGAAAAACGCTTACGAAGAAGTACTTTGCGATTTCAGCCGAAATATTTTTTATTTTACCTTGACAGCCACGTTTAGAGAAAGCGCATGCAATATTGACTCGAGTGATTAGATGTTCGCGAGGCTAGCAGCGGAAATGGGAGGTTTGTGACGTCACAGCTGATTACAGGCGAGCGCTGGAGGCCAGCATGCCATAATGATTTGCCGAAAGGCCCTGGGAAAAGATGGTTGGAATTTACTGGCAGCTAAACTGCAGGTCAATCGAACTTCCCTTCTCACTTGCGGCTTATGCGACAGCGCACTTAAGTTCGCAGTTGCAGTTTCTGGACTATGCAAGTTGACGCGGTGGAATGACGGAATTCACTCAGCTGCGCAGGGAAACAACCCTTGCACATGCGCTACGGCTACACGCACTGCAAGAATGTTTATTTCACAAAGCTATCTCGTCTACTTCTTTTCGTAATATTTGTGTTTACTTAGTGTGCTCGGCTTTCGGATGAATATCTGGCTGTAAACAGCTGCGACCAGAAGGATACTTCATGCCGTTTATATATGAGACTTTCTTTTCTTTTTTCTCGTTAGTGTTTTCTCTTTGCCATATTTGCACACAGGGTTTGTAGACATGCTTGTTTATGCCTCTTGATATATGAAAAGTGTGTAAAACCTGTACTGCCTCCATTCAAAATTACTGCACTTTATCTATATCCTTGTATTTTGTGTAACCAAGGCGAGTTATTGCGACCATTTTATGTGTTCTATCGCCGCCGCCACCTCTGCCGTATGTGATTGAGGGGTGGGAACTTAGTCAAGCGGCTAGTCGCTTTTTTTCTCACCCCCTCCATCAACACTGTATTGGTGGGAATAAATTAAATTATTATTATTATAAAAAGAATATGATGTGCTTCACTTACGCCATTACGCGAGCAGTTAAATAAATAAATAAATAAATAAATAAATAAATAAATAAATAAATAAATAAATAAATAAATTTGTACTTTTTTATCAAAAGATATGTGCGACGAGCCTTCTAGCACTCTCGCATCCTTTTATCTTGCGTCTCAAGTGAATGTCTGTGAAAGGCAGCAGAGAGTCGACGGAACTACAACAGACCTGTCCTTGGCAACTTCCATAGGAAAATGTCGCGGGGTTGTTTTCTTCACCGTTGCGTGACAGGCCTGTGGCAGTAGAAGCATATAGATGAAGTCACCTCTGCAGTGATCAAAGGCCGTTACTGCGCAGGCCGCATTTTCCATTCTGCCCTGAAAGTTCGCCTTGGCATTGGCACCGTTCGTTGGCCTGTCGTTTTCTGGAACGTGATTTCATGACCGCACGCGATGGGTTAAGTTATGCGATTACACAGCATGAACTAAGCGGACACGGTCACGAGCGTTTTTGATTGGCTAATACGTTTCTTCTAAGCGAGTAAGCCATGCTGCGTTATAGGAAAAACAAAAACAAAAGAAAAGTGGATTTCGACTTCACAGAAGCGAGATAGGTGGCCCTGAAGGGAAGAAAAGAAGCTCGAACACAGAGAGAAGATTAAACACTCGAAGATCTCTTAGAATGGAATTTCACACAACGCTCTTGGGCAACGGCCACATATCTTCCAGAAAGCTAGTCTGGTGTGGTGCCGGCTCTTTTGGTTGCTGTGCTAGGAATCACTGACCTTACTTAAAATCTAAAAAATAATAGAAGTTGAACATAAAGTTGAAAACGACACAGAACGGGGAACGTCGCTAGAATCAACGTTTCGTGAAGTGGACTTGTTTTCTTCAGTGCAATAACCTTATTTAGTACCAACCAGAACCGTTTAGTCGGCTTTTCGCAAAAAAAAAAAAAAAGCATAAAGGCGCGTCGCTGTTGCCCGCTGAAAAAAAAGCCACGATATACTTGTTAAGGCGTTCCGTCAAGTGGAAATGAGAAGCGGGTCCGTAACGAAAGCACGCCTCGCTTGCAGCGTCACCGCTTAGCGCAGACTATGAGCTTGAACATTTAAGTCACCGACCTCTCATGTAACGGTTTTAGATATTTATTTTGCTTATATTTTTTGGCGAATAACTTCTATATTGAGGACTGTCCACTAAGAGGTGAGATCTTTCAGGCTACTTCGTGCAATTTTCGCCTTCCGAAAAATGAATGTGTTGTTCTGTCGCGTATTTTATAAGCGTTAGTGTCTTCCCTATTTCACTGCAACTGTCGGCAAATTTTGTGCGTTTACCTTTTTAGTGACGTTCAGTTCAGTTGTTATTAGAGGACATGCTCTTGCCGCGTAGGTTATTGGACTTTGGCTGAGGTGAAGGTCTTCTACAAGACTGCCCACAGTATACGGAAGGTCTAGCTTTTTGTTCACTGCCAAGGACGCGACAAGATATGTTTATATCGGTCTGCATGTTCGGGAAAGAACATCGTGAATAATGTATTGAGCTAACCAGCTCGCTAACTTTGAGCACCCAGGATTGTTTATTCAATTTTAAGGATATTTCGCAGCAGCAACTCTGCCCCGCCACGGTGGTCTAGTGGCTATGGCGCTCGGCTACAGATCCGAAGGTCGCGGGATCGAATCCCGGCCGCGGCGGCTGCATTTCGATGGAGGCGAAATGTTGAGGCCCGTGTGCTGTGCGATGTCAGTGCACGTAAAAGAACCCCAGGTGGTCGAAATTTCCGGAGACCTCCACTACGGCGTCTCTCATAATCAGAGCTGGTTTTGGGACGTTAAACCCCACAAATCAATCAGCAGCAACTCTCAAGAGGTTGCTGAACCGCGCTGGTTCAAAATAATCGCGAGGGGCCATAGCCGCGAGGTGTCACTTCATTTGTAAAGCGGGCTGTATTTTATCAGTCGCTAGATGATTGCATTTTCAGTGGCGGGACTTCGGTGGCGCATTTATTGAAGCAAGCAAGTACCGTCGCAATAGCCGGACGTCTGTACGTGGTAACGTTTACTTAATGTAGCAGTGGCGGTACGGGTTACCGTAAGTGCTCGTTCACATAGCCGTCAAGCGGCCCGTCGCGTCACCGTCACGGCACCGGTTTTCGTTCGGGGAGAGCATTTATGAGTCGTTTTCTCCTCAAAAACGGGTTGACGGAAACTTAGAGCAGTCCTATACGTCGCCGTCAACCCGTTTTTGAGGAGAAAACGACTCGGAAATCCTCTCCCCTGACGGAAACCGGTGCTGTGACTGCGACTCGATGGGCCGTTTGACGGCTGTGTGAACGAGCACTAACTGACATCAATGGCAAGCCACTTGGGCGTGAGCGTAGCCGACGGCGTCAAGGTTATCGGGGGCCTTCACATTTACGCTGTGTTTCATCCTCTCCCATCCTCCTGATCCTCACTTCTCTTTCCCACCCCTTGTTATACTATACTATACAAGGCTATGCTATGCTTTACCCTTTCCGCTCCGCCACGGTGTCTAGTGACTATGGCACTCGGCTGCTGATCCAAAGCTCACGGGATCGAATCCCGGCAGCGGCGGCTGCATTTGCATCGAGGCAAAATGTTGAGGCCCGTGTACTGTGCGATGTCAATGCACGTTAAAGAACCCCGTGGGGTCGCATAACCTGTACTATGGCGTCTCTGGCAATGATATCGTTGTTTTTAGATGTCGTCGTCATCGTTGTCATCATCATCATCATGTCTACGCCCACTTCAGGGCAAAGGCCTCCCCCATAGATCTCCAATTATCCCGGTCCTGTGCTAACTGCGACCAATTCATCCCCGAAAACTTCATATCATCTGCCCACCTAACGCTCTGTCTCCCTTTGCCACGCTTGCCTTCTGTAGGGACCCACTCTGTTACCCTTAATGACCAACGGTTGTCTTGCCGTCGTACTACGTGCCCTGCCGATGCCCATTTCGGGACACAAGTACCAGAAATAAGCCTGCTTTACCCTTTCCGCTACCTCGGCACCCTCACTTCCTTTTGCCACCCACCTTGCTAAACTACACTATGGGGATGGTGCACAAGGCCAGGCGGCTCCACCGTCGCCCCCTGCGTTCAGAGCCAATGCGGGCGCTCCCGCGTCGTTGGGGTGATAAGGCTCCCCTCCCGCACCGATTTCGTGCCTGCTTGTGCGGGGGGGTGGCGTCGTCTGCGGGTGTTCCGCCGCAGCTTCACTAGTTTTAAGACCATAGAAGGTTTGAAAAATTTCTTCCGTAGGGCTAATATTGCTAAAGGAAAACTTTTATGTGAGGCAGGCCATGTGCATCAAGTTAAAGAAAGTGCGCCTGCGGACGGAAGCATGGTGACCGGCCGATGCGTCTCCCAAACGCGGGAGTCAAAATCCTCCAAAAATACTCCAAAAGGTCTGAGATGGCTAGGCTGGAAAGCAAAAGTGATTTTTATTGTGATCCTTGTTAATTTGTAATTATTTGTTATCGGTATGTATACACTATTATCAATATATTAGTCCCATAAAAGGCTCCGCAATAAAGCAGTGAAAGTCTGTAGCTGTATCCATCACATGTGAGCATAGTGCTCGTGTGCGCGTGTCGGAAAGACAAGCTGTGAAGCTACGGACTGCATGACCTGATCTGTTTATTTCCGTTAATCGTACTTATGCGAAGTGAGAAAACGCGGGGCCGGTGCCAGGAAGCGTCGACAACGTACGTCTATTTATTTATTTCTAAATAATGAAGGCTGAACTAAGAAATACGGTTCTAACTCGTTTTGAAAGATCCTGTTAGAAACCAAAAAGAAAGAAGGAAAGAGAAACACGACTGGAAAGAAAACAGCAGGGCGCCTATCAGTGTTTTGTTATCCGGTGCCTCAACTCCTTCGTGCGGCGCCTAGGCCAGCAGGCGCATGCAAGCGGCACAAAGTCCGTTTCTAACGAGCTTTTCTTCTTTCTTTCCTTTTTTTTTTGCAAGAGGCACTCCAGTAGATTGGCAGCGATCCTTGTTCTGGTCGGAGTACCAACGAAAGGAAAGGCCAAACCATTCAAATGCGTGACGGAGCTCTAGGAGAAAAAAAGAAAAAAAATGAGGAAAAGGGGAGCAGCGCGGGCCGCGAACGAAATGTCCACACGACTATGCATGTCGTAGCCTGGTACCCACACTAGCGGCTCGTTAAAAACAGCGCGAACCATTGCAAATTGACAACACATGTCGTCTGCTAGTAGAAGAGCGTTGCCGGAACGCGCGCACCAACTCCCTCCTTTGACAACCCACCTTTCACGTACTCCACGCAGAACGCCGGGCGACAGAATGCCCGTTACATTGCAAACTAGCACCACATGTCGTCTTCTGAGTAGAGAGCGTCGACGGAACGCGCGCTAGTGACCGCGCTTCTCCTTCAGCATTGAGCTTTCCCGAAGCTATAAATATTTGTCCCTGGTGATCTGATATAAGTATTGTTACGGCTGAGGACACAACAAATCTTGTTGCTGAACACCGAGCCGTAGTATGACGACCTTTGGAAAAAAAAGCCGCAGGAAAACGCAAATAACTCGGTTATAAAGCTACCGCCAGCCCTGCGACCGGAGCTTCTATCACCCCAAGGACGAGCGTGACCGCCGCGATCGGCGCTACGGTCGGCGGAGAGTTACAACTTACAAGTGCACCATCCCCATACAAAGGTATGCTACGCTTTGCGCTGTCCCCTGCTCTTTCTATTCACTTTTCCACCCTCTTGCTATAGTGCAGTACCAACATGAGATATGCTATGAAACGCCTCCACGTTTCATATAAGAAGGCTGGGGGCATGAGCGGGAGGGATTAAAGAAGTGCGTGCGCCCTTATTTCATGATGAGGACAGTTTTCTGCTTGCACGTAATACCGAAACGGTCGACTTAAAGAGTTCCGATTGTAAAACGTAGATGTGATAAAAGAGCGCGTCTGCAGAGGAGAAAAGTGACTTCAGGATCAGAGTAAATAGTTAAAACTAATAAATGGAGGTAAGTGCTCACACTACACTATATACAGGTACCCAATGTGGGATATGCGGATAGCCACAAAGGACTAACTAACTAACTAACTAACTAACTAACTAACTAACTAACTAACTAACTAACTAACTAACTAACTAACTAACTAACTAACTAACTAACTAACTAACTAACTAACTAACTAACTAACTAACTAACTAGAGAAATAAATACATCTTATTTCATAAATAGCCGCGTTGGATATGTGGATATAAGTCAGTTACTTAATGTTTGAGGTGTGCCCCGCGAACCAGAATTCGACCTGAGTCAAACAAAAGTTCACAAAACGCTAAGAGCTAGCTTATTTTATGAACATAAATGCAAACTAAACAGGTCGTGCAACACTTTTCGAACATGGAGTAGGGTATCGATTGGAGACATGTTCATATTTGATCCAAGCATCACTTGCACTGTGCTCACCACGGAATTTGCACTTCGGTTTCGAATACAGCAGGAATTCGCTGGCTCTTCTTTTAAGAAATCACATCACAAAGAGCACTGCATACGTCGCTTGACTTATTTCAGTGTTCGTAAAGCCAGAGACACCCATTTTTAAATGTAACTTGAAACAAACAATCACAGCATTACTGAGCATGTTTCAGTCATCGCAAAACCAGCCAATGCTAGTTTTGCCCCAGGTGATATATTCGGTACTTATTATGGCGCATTTCGTTCCAAGGAGAGCAGAGATTTCGAACTGCATATAAAACCAATTGCAAATTTCCTGGTTTGTTGCCGTGCAATAATACTCCGCTCAGATTCTAACGCAATTTATTTAGCCTGCATGACGGATCGGCTCCATTTGCAGACGGATGTTCAACAAGTGTTGCAGGGTCCCGATGTGGTTCCCTTGGGAGCTTTTACCCTGTCACTCACTCAAATTTGCGAATAATTGAGCCCCTGTAAAGGGTTCATCACTGTCATGCGCTTTTGTACTGCGACCTAGCGGTCTTTGAAATAGGAGACGTTGCGAGGCATGAAAGTCGGCTAATATTACCCCTGTAAAGGGTGCACCACCGTTAGTTTTGTCACTGTGTGGCATAGCCACCACTCAAAGCGAAGGATGCCTCTGTGAAATATAAAATGCGCTCACTCACTCACTCACTCACTCACTCACTCACTCACTCACTCACTCACTCACTCACTCACTCACTCACTCACTCACTCACATCACTCACTCACATCACTCACTCCCTCACTCATCTCACTCACTCACTCACTCACTCACTCACTCACTCACTCACTCACTCACTCACTCACTCACTCACTCACTCACTCACTCACTCACTCACTCACTCACGTGGCAAATAATCGAGCATTTGTGAAGTACTTTCAGCCGTTAGTAAAGTTTTTTTTAGATATTAGGTTAGTGAGCATGTCACGTGCGCATCTGGGACTGACGTGTCACATATTTATCACCAGACTGGTCTGACGAACATATTTATCACCAGACTGGTCTGACGAACAATTATTTACCCAGACTGGTGCGATTGGTTTTAAGCCCGATATACCTTCTGGTGGCGCGGGCTACCCCCACTTTATTTTAATTTTTTTTCCATACCAGGGGGACAAAGTTGCACACACACACACACACACACACACACACACACACACACACACACACACACACACACACACACACACACACACACACACACACACACACGCACACACACGCACACACACGCACACACACGCACACACACGCACACACACACGCACACACACGCACACACACACACACACGCACACACACACACACGCACACACACACACACACACACACACACACACACACACACACACACACACACACACGTGTGTGTGCGTGAGCGCGATCGCAGTTGTAGTACTAAATGTAAGGTTCAGTTTCCGTTGTATTAGGATACCGTTCTTTGCTATCGACACTTAAAGGTTTCCAGTCAGCAGAGAGACAGTAGGTAGGTATACGTACTTGCCAATGGGCAAGTATCTAAACGACATGAAGGCTCGATGCAGCAAGCCGAAAGGTATTTCAGTGCGAAACCAGCGAATAAATAAATAAATAAATAAATAAATAAATAAATAAATAAATAAATAAATAAATAAATAAATAAATAACATTCCTACGGAGGGCCCAGTTGAGAAGTAGCCGTAAAAGAGATTACGAAAATGTTTCTCTACCTTGGCACACATGTTTTGCTTGCCGGCTTCTGCTGTTTCAACAGAAACTTTGACGGCCCGCACTGTGTTTTTTGTATGAGCAGGGTAACGCGAAGCGAATGGAAGCGGACGGAGGCAGCCGGATATTGCTATGCCAACTCTCTCGGCTGCAATTTCCGACATGCACACCACCGTTCACACACAAATCTTCTGCGCGACGCCCGTCTAAGGGTGTAGTCTCCTTGGTACGGTGCAGTTATGGGAATGCGCAGGGTGAAGCATCCACACATTTTGCTCGTGCTTTCTTTTTTCCTAACTGCAGTCAGTCGGGTGGCACTTTCAATATCGTGACTGTATATCGTTCGCGTATACGAGAAACTGGAGTTCTTCCATATCTGCTGTGGTAGCTTAGCGTTTAGGTAGTCGGAATGCTAAGGCACGGGTCGCGGGATCGAATGCCTGCCACGGAAGCCCCATTTCGATGGAGGCGAAATGAAAAAAGAAGGCCGAACCCATCTACAGTGTGAAAAGGGAAGAATAGTGGAGCTTGTTTCACTATTCTTCCATTTGGAACATGTGCAGCATGCATGCATCTGAGATTAGTGATGAAGTCGCTGGGGGAATGCCTGCGTGAAGACAGAGTGAGACACAACTATTGGTTGGTAGACCATTACGTTTTAGCGCTGACGTTTCCGCAAGCATCGTCATATATTAGCGTCCTTGCACAACCGATATAGCTGAGTGATTGTGGTTCGGTTAAGGAAAGGACGCTAATTTCTTCAGCGCATATTGGGAGCACGGCTAAGCGTCCGTGGGGTAGGGCAAAGGGAATGGAACAACTAGAGAAGAAAGAAAAGCCGTAGTGTAGGGCTCCGGAAATTTTGACCACCTGGGGTTCTTTAACGTGCACTGACAACGCAGAGTACATAGGCCTCTACCATTTTCACCTCAGTCGAAACCTGAACCAGTATACTTCTCTGCCGATCAAGAGCAAAGACGCTGCGATGTGCGTCCACGGACTTGCCTGGGTGCCCGTTAGCGCTCAGTAAGGAAGCAGCCATTTCATGCTCATCAATACTGTCGATTACGAAAGCGCCAGTGATTTTTTCTTAAATCTTTAATTCTTGAAGATTAAACCTGCAGGAGAGTTACGAAGCACACTGAAAAAGGTAAACTTGTAAGAGGTGCTTACGGAGTCATTAAACACCACAAGCGAACGTAGAATCAAATCTAGACTTCATTATGCGAATGAGCCACGCTGCCCGATACTGCCCGTGGAATGCAGACCACCTTCTAATTTCTAACTAAACATATGCACGTTCTGCTTGTTGCTCTACGTCACATGCATATCGTACTGTTACTTCTAAGTTAATGTCTGTGCGTGTTTAGTTCATATACGTTGCGTCGGGAAAACAAGAATATTATACTGAGAGCAATGTGACGACACTGGACAATGTGAAGCGACAGGAAGCTTGGAGTCAAAAGAATGCAAGAATGATAAGGAGACGGATCTTTTTGTCTCTTTCCTTGATTATTTCTTCTTTTATTCTTTTACATAAAGTTAAAAAGAAGGATAGGGGACGAGGAACACCTTGAAAAACAAAGTGAATTCAATAAAGTGAAATGACAGCGTGCTTTGTGTGAGCCAGGTTAGGTTCTATGCGAGCTTCTTTTCTAAATTCAATCGAATATTTGCTTTTCAGAACCAGGTGCGATATATGACAACTTCTTTTAAAGAAAGCTTCAATTTTCAGCAAATGAAGCATTTTGTGTCAAGCGCTGTTCGAGACAATATATCCTCACAGAGCTATGTATACAACATGGGCACTTCCTTGATGGCGTAGAGTGTAAAGACCGGCATTACAACCCAACCTAGAACAGAGGCTCAGCGGAAGGTGGAGGTCTGGGTTGATGAAGAGATCGTCGAAAGCGATGAAAAACAGCGAGCCAACGTTTCGATAAGTGGGCTTGTCTTCTTCAATGCAGCAACTGCCATGATGAAGACAAGCCCACTTGTCGAAACGTTGGCTCCGGTCACGTTCCCTGTTCATCGTTTTCAACGATCCCTTCATGAATTACAAATAGGGTTGGTTGCGTATTTTGTTTGCGCATCATTATTTATTTATTTATTTATTTATTTATTTATTTATTTATTTATTTATTTATTTATTTATTTATTTATTTGTACTGCCAATATCCTCAGAGATTTCAGCTTGGAAGGTGCATGAAAGTTGTAGGTTACATACTCATGGATGCATAACATAATACGTTTTTATTAATACATTGTCTCAAGAAATGCTTAGCCTATACTCATATATTGAAAGCAATAAAAACATTAATCAAAAAGACTACGCGTATATAACAGGACTGTAATACGCTAAAAAGTGCACTTTATTTCTAAGGGCTGTGTAATCTACTGAAACAACTTGTGAAGCGAGCAAATAAAGCATCTTGTAAAGCGATGTCATAAACTTGTTCAGTGGTGTTTCGTTAGTTATCAAAGGTATAATTGAGTCAGACGTATTATTGAAATAGTACTGCGATAGTATGCGAGAGCGCTTACCATTCGAATAAGATATAATGATGGTGGTATCAATTTTGATGAAGCTGTGTAGCAGCTGGAACATGAGCTTCAGTCTCGTTAGTTTGGTTCGTCCTTGTATGGTGCAAATCCCAGCGTTATTGAGTCGCTGATTTGGGCAGATCTGTCTGTCTATACCTGCTGAAAATAAACCTTACTGCTTTTCTCAGCACTCCCTGTATTCTGTCACCCTGTCGCCGTTAAAAAAAAGGACAAGACGGGTCTAGCCTATTCAAAGAGGGACTGGACGAGTGTTGTATTCGCTATAGTTTGGTGCTAGACGGTGCAAGGTTAAGACATCCTTAGGGTACAAATAAACGCTTCCAGGCTGTGCTAGTAATGGTACCAGTGTGAGTCTCCCATCTGAGATCGTTTAAACTTGTTGTTCCCAAATATTTGCAGCCCTTTAGTTTGGCGGTTATCCGTCGTGTAGGAAAGGTTAGACCTTCCAGATCTGCGAGATGTTGATAAGGATAGACACGTGCCTCGCTTGACATCACTTGTGCACAACTTCTATATATTAAGGATGTGGTGATCGGAAAGTGTATTATTTTTCTCGGTAAATAACGAAGAGGTTGGTAATGGTAACGTCGATAGTGCGGGTGTTTCCCTACTCTAGGGGCAAACATATATATATATATATATATATGGTCGTGGGTTCGGTTCCCGCCGAAGGCAAGTTTGTCTTTTCGTCCGCTTTAATTCCTTCCTACTTACCCCAAAAATACAATATCATAATTACGAATTGGAATAACTTCCCCTATGCTTTCCTTGGCTTCAATGTTTGTTGTTTCATTAACTTGTTTCTAACAAATAAACACGAGCCCTTGACCCCATTCCCTTTCGTTATTTCATAGCTTGGGTCTCGTTGCTGCAGACTTGGTGCCTTAGGTAGCATATGAGGGTTTATTGGGCAGCCGCCATCACGACATAAGATCACGTTCTACGTGTCGCCTCCTGGCAGTAAGAGTGGGCTACACCCGCCGCCATGGCTACGAGTGGCGCTGCCTAACACTCCCAGGATTCCATATACATAAATACCCAGTAAAGTGGACGGGGGGGACGACCGCCTTCGTAGCTCAGTGGGTAGAGCATCGGACGCAATATCCGAAGGTCGTGGGTTCGGTTCCCACCGAAGGCAGGTTTGTCTTTTCGTCCACTTTAATTCCTTTCTACTTACCCCAAAAATTACAATATCATAATTACGAATTGGAATAACTTCCCCTATGCTTTCCTAGGCTTCAATGTTTGTTGTTTCATTAACTTGTTTCTAACAAATAAAGACGAGCCCTTGACCGCCCTTTCCTATATATATATATAAGAACGGCATGCCTATCGGGACAAAGCTGACATTTCCCCATAGGCAGCAGCCGTCGGTGCCGCGTTTTCAAAATCAATACGTTTTCCATGTTTCACATCCCACTCAGGCTGATTCCAGGAGACCGCTGTATACATTTTAAGAGTGAGTGACTGAATAACCCGTGCCGATTGCTCACTGAGAGAAAAGCGATGCCTAGGCGAGCGCGCATTTCGGCAACATTGTGTGCTGCGATATGGCTATGCGAAATTCCTTCGTGGAATAATGACGTCGTGTGATCGCTCGACAAACCCGAGGCCGCAGCGAATGCGACGGGCGGTTGCGGTGCGACAGCCCAGGATTTCTTCACAATATCTTATTGTATAACATCAGCAACGCGAAATGCGTAATGTCGCAATCAAGGTTAACAAGCTCGGAGCACGCGGCAGCAAGGAAAGTCCATATTGCGAAAACCGCGGCGGTACCCGTTCGCCTTGTGTGCTCCGACCAACTCTAAGCTATTTGCGAAATTTATTTCGCAAGTGTCCGTCTTAAGTTCCCGTTTTTTTTTTTTGAGCTGGCAATATCTCCAGAGCTAAACACCTTGGAACAAGCTCGCGATTGTCATACAGCAATTTCTAAACCACATTTCGTTTCTGGGCAGCAGGCCAATTATTCGTCGCTTCGGCTGTACATGAGCGTTTTTATATCTTCAAGAAGAGTGTGCAAAACTTGAAACGTATTTGAATATGACAGTGATATTAAAGTAAAAGAAAAGAGAAAATGAGTACTAATAGGCTGTACGCGGCTTCAGGCACACGTGGATGACCGTAAGGGATCCAATTTTGATTAATTTGTTTACATAATCGCGGTGCGTTTGATATCGCTGAAAATCCCAAATCCTCCCCTCCTGCCCCCCAAATATATATATTAACGAGACAAAAAACGAGAATGTCTTCTAAACGGAAGGAAATGAAATTCAAGTTTCCGCAGGTTAAGAGTTAAACTCAATCCGGCAAAATCGGAATGTTTTCGTGCAGTGAACATCGGTGTTTTACAAGACGGTCAGCTTCCACGAACCTACTGCATCCATCACTTACACCCTGTCGATGTTTGTTTTGGCTCGTGAATTGTGCTTTTCGGTTGCGTTTACGGCAGCCTTGTCTTCTGTGCGACTGGATAGCTCGTTCGAAGTATTTTGAATGTGTTACGCGTGGGCTATATAGCATTCTAGATCGCCTAGACCAGGGCCTAGGCCGATAGCCTATGGCAATTTGGCCTAGGACCATGGTGTGGCCTAGGCCCTGGGTGGTTTGAAATTCCGCGCAGCCATAGCCCACATAGTCCTACGCTATGTGGCCTAGGGCTATGTGGAGTTCGCATTCTAGATATCAATAAACTCGTGTGCTTGTGGCACAGAGTGGCAAGCACGACCTGGAGTCTTTGAAAGTGTGTATACTCCTTGACCGACTTGAGTTTATTGATCACTATGGTGCCGCAGATGTTTCACGTCGTCACTGTCCAAACACGCTCAAATAGTAGAGTGAACCCGCCAGTGCTGCTAGTTCCGACCATATGCAGTACAGTTTTGGTAAACAAGCCATTTTCTACAAACGGGGACAAGCACCGAGTTGTTCGTGATCTTTAGCATGACAGACAGACAGACAGACAGACAGACAGACAGACAGACAGACAGACAGACAGACAGACAGTGAACTTTGCTGAATCCTGACGAGCTACTAATCCTTCTTTATGTTTGTGTGACATAAAAGAAATAATAACAATAATGACGAAAAAGCATTACTCGAAAATAGTGTCGGCCCCATGGGCAGGATGACAGGACAATAGTTTCAGGCGTCCGACCTTAAATGACTGGAAGTGTTTTTGGCTTCCGCGGGCTTGTTCGAAATTGTGAGAGGCTGTTTTTGATGCACGTAAACAAAGTGGATGTTGTGCAAGGAGACTCCTCCACTATAAACGGTATTCCTTATAGCCCATGTAGCTTGGATAGTGTTCTTGTGGGCTCGTTTCACATTAATAATGTCACGATTACTCCATATTACCTTCGCATACTCTTCTCTTTTCGTTCTCTTTCACTCTTCGATAGCTCCTCTTGTCTGCCAAGTAAGTTAAATAAAAAAAAGGTTGTTGGAGAGGCAATGTTGCCAGAGACAGTGTCTCAACAAGCGGCCGCCAAGGGCAACAAAGTGCACTTGCCGAAGTGTTAGCTTTAGCGACATTTTATAATGAACGACTCCTCGTTCCTTCAAACCTGCGTCTTCCTGTGAGCGGGAGTTGTTGTTTCAAGCACGAAGTATCCATCCGGAAATTTTCTCTGGTTAACTCCCTTGCTTCTCCATTCCCTTCTTCTCTCTCCCCCTCTTTCGCTTTGAAAGCCCTTACGTAAAGTTAATAGAAACGAATGGGAAATACAATGCTACAAGCGTTGAGAGTTCTATACAAAAACCTTTCTTTTTTCACTTATCTTTCCGGATGTACCAACGTTGCCCAGAAGGCAACGCATTGCCCCTATTTCCTCTCTACTCATGGCCGCCATCTAATAACGACCTTTGATGCTCTTCCGTTTTCTGCTTCACGACCGCGATCAACTCATCGCAGACTAACGGACCAGCGTTGAGCTCCTCAGGGCCTGTTTTCTGTCGCTACTTGCTACGGTGTGCTGCTGCTGCTGCTGCCTATCGATGCTTAGCGCATACTTGCGCGCAACAGCGACCGGCAAGACGATGCGCGTCGTCTGCCACTGTCGTCTGGTCCAACAGGTCCTCGCTTCCTCGCTTCTAATACGGTGGCGTTCTGCACTTTCTCAGCAAAATGTCGGGTGCTCGCTCAGCACACAGTCCTACTCACCACGTCGTCCCACTCACGCCCGTTGGTCTGCGCGTAGGCGACCAGTGTCTTTTCGACGGAAGGGCCTTGGCGATGCTCGGCAGCGTTTCCTAATTGCGTGGCCGTTTAACGTGCTCCTCCCCCCTTCCACAGGGGCGGGGTGACGAGTTGCGCGGAAAATTGGGCGCCTGCCCGGCTGCAGAGCCGCTCATCCGCAGTGGTGGTGATTAAACAGCCATCTCGCTGGCGTTCTTGTCGGCGTGTAACCGAGAGGCTTTCGCTTCGCTTAGCACGAACTCCGTTTTCAGCCGTCAGAACCGCGCGTACAGCGTACGGTTCTTTCGGCCTGCAGCCCATGTTAACAGTTCTCTCTCTCTTTCTCTCCCTCTCTCTTTTTTCGAGAAGTGTCTAGAGGGTGGGAGGAGAGGAGGTTTCAGGACAATGACGCCCCTCATTTGCGGCTTTGCGGTCCGCCATTAGTCGGTCGGTCCGCCAACGCACTGTGGAACTGACGAGATTCGAATAGAAAGTGGATTCGTGGATGAGGTTGGCGTACTTTCTCTGTAATCAGCGGGAAGGTACAATGTTAATATAGAGAAGTAACCGTATGAGAAAATGAAAAGCTGTTCGAAACACTGCCCTGGCCGAATGAGAAATTAAAAAAAGAGATGAGAAAATATAAGGGCGAGACATGTAGAGATGAATAGATGACAAGGCATCATAATCATCATCATCAGCCTATTTTAGGTACACTGCAGGACCAAGGAGCATTTTTTTATCTTCCTTGTGCAGGACGAGGGGCTCTCCCAACAATTTCGAATCCACCCTATGCTGAGCGAGTTGGTTCCACTTTATGCCCGCAAACTTTGCAATTTCATCGCTCCATCTAACCTTTTGCCTGCCTCTGTTGCGTTTTCCCTCTCTTGGTGTCCCTACCGTCGCTCTTACCGTCCATCTGTTGTTTTTCCTCATCATGACATGTCCTGCCCAGGTCCGCTTCTTTCTTTTAATTGATATTATATCAGATACTTCTGTCTGTGCCCTGATCCCTTTCTCTCGTTTTTTATCTCTTAACGCTACACCTATCATTTATCTTTCCATTGCACGTTGCGTGCTCCTTAGTTTCATCTCTAGTTTTTTCGTTTCCCTCCACGTTTCTGCACCGTACGTTAGTACTGGGAGAATGCAGTGATTGAATACTTTTCGCTTTAGTGACAGCGGCAAGTTTCCAGTCATGATTTCGGAATGCCTTCCGAACGCGATCCAGCCCATCCTTATTCCACGGAGAATTTCTTTTTCATGGATAGGTCTTCCTGCAGGTAACTGTCCCAGGTATACGTATTCGTTCACACATTCTAAGGGTTCACTGTTACTTTTAAATTTCTCTTCTTTAGCTAGGCTATTGAGCATAACTTTGGTCTTCTGTCTATTCATCTTTAGTCCAATTTTAGTACTTTCCTGGTTTAGGTCATCAATCATGTTTTGTAGTTCGTCTCCATCATTGCTAAATAGCACAATGGCGTCTGCAAATCTTAAACTGCTGAGATATTCTCCGTCTATTCGAAATTCCCTTTTCTTCCCAGTCTAGACGTTTAAGCACTTCCTCTGAGCATGACAGGGCATGTGCTGTCAACTATCGCTGTACGTAAGCAGTAAGTCGTGGTGCAAACACTTTTCGAAATCACAATATCACTCAACGCTGGATAAAAACATGACATAGCACTTGTTTCTGAGGCTATGCACATTCCTTCTGTTAGTATATCAATTGAGTTATTCTGTATTCCTTTGACATAGAACCATAACTCTTGTTCAAGAGAGAGAGAGAGAGAGAGAGAGCGCTTAAAAATGCCGAAGTCACAACGCTTCGATTTTCTAAGTGTTCTTTTTTTTTTTCGTTAGCCAGATGACTGGCTTCGCTCATCGTATGTGCGCCGTTAGGATTGGCCCGAATATTCTCTCATTAACATTATTAGCGCAGAATGTTTGTGCGAATACGGGCCCAGGTGCCAGCAGCCAAATCTGAGGTATTACATTGTCAAGAACAAATTTTTATCTATCCCCTATGCTTTGTAAGGGAACCCGCTAACCGACTCCTACAAACATGGGGAAAGGAAACAGGAGGTTACACGTTCCACTTCTTGCAGCAGGGAGTGAGAGCTAGCCTCTCAACCCCACGCTTCAGCTTGCTTCCGCATGCGCCGCCAATACTGCGAAGACCAAGGCAAGAAGAAGACCTCAACTTGCGCAGACGAGCCGCATGAGACGACGGCGTGACGCAGCACACATAAGCCAGCTGCTAGTTTCCTAGACAGTTTCCTTACCGTGTGGTTAAAATGTGCGATTAACATCGTAGCTACAGTAAACGGAAGAGCGAAGTCATCATTGAAAGTAATGGAAAGTCGGATGACGTCGTTTCTACTACACTGTCTCAGCAGTTACAACGCAAGCAGTAAATTAGTGGTGCGATTGGACTGAAGACGAAATTGGGGGGAAGCTTAGGCTTTGCCTGTAAGAGTGCAACGGGATAGTGTTTAGAAGGATTGAACGCTGGGCGAGTTGGTAATCCATGACAGAAACGAACTGCGCGAAATAAACACGGACAAGGGATAGTGTTATGATTCTCCGTTCGCATTGTCTTCTGACACGCTTGCGACGCTCTTGACTCACATAATTGTGTAGATGTCATGGGACAGTATTACTTTATTAGTTCACACTACGAAACTGTGACACGCAATGTTCACATTGTACGGTACCGCACCTTTAATTCTGTGCAAATCACAAGGAGCCTTTATCTCCTCTTCCTTCGGTGTTCACAAGCGTTCGCTATTTTTCTGGCGTATTTTACTTTGAGAAATTTAATTTCGTTCAATAACGTACCGGAGGAGTTGCGTGGTCGGGTGTTCTGGGAAACGTGGCGATAGTTCGAGATGATTATTTCCGCCGTGAAGGCCTAAGGCGACGTTCACGCCAGATTTGATCTCCTTAACGTTATCGCGTTAAAATGTGACACGCAGCAAGAGACACATTAATGCCACAGGTGATATGGTATTTTCGGGAACCAACTAAATTGTTTCTCATCGACTGCAAACGCGTGTGGTGTTCCCGTGCGCATGATAAAACGACCGGTACATCGAGAAGGACAAGCGTTTACGCTCACACATCTTTCGGCGCTGAGAAGTAAGCCGGTTGCTCAAAGACGCGTCACGGGCGTCGCATGCAAATCCCGCATCCATGCGACCGTTTCGTCACTACCGCTTCTACTCCCCGTTTCTATACTTTCCACCTCGTATACAAAGACCGGCGTTACCTCCAATCACCTGTTGCGTCATATTCGTGCCAAAGATAGCTTACCCACTCCCAGCCTGTCTGTACAGCTACGCATATCCCTGAAAGCATGAAGCACGTTCGCTTTGCTTCGACGGCGGTTGGACGGGAAATGCTAGAGAAGATGCATTGCGCCTGAAACAAGGCCTCCATTTTTTTTTTAGTTCCCGGCACTGCCTCGATAAAGTGACACCGTGGTTCTTCGGACAGTGTGCGTCAACCGACCACGTATCCCCGTGGGCGTTCATGCACGGCGATTCGGGTTTCACCCAAAAAAGGCAGTAAGGCTCGCTCGTAGGCCCGGGGCGCTGACAAATATCGACAGGAACAGTTTCTCTGCTACATTTCTCTCGCTCGATGCTTGCGGGCTCTTCTTTTTTTTCTTGATCTTTTTACGCAGAACGTCGGTGGAGTCGCGAAGATTGAAATTGAAAACGTCTGCCCTTAGCTCAGCCCTCCTCCTCTTCTGCGTAGTATTCAAACCCGCACCGTGTCACCGATCCGAAGAGGAGAAGGACGTGGTGAAATATGGGCCGGTAGCGGCAATTTTTATGGTAGCTTCACGTTCGCTTTCCCGGAACAGCCGGCCCTTTTCTCCTTCTGCGTTACGCAGCCTCTCTTGGTGCCCAGTCGCGTCGAGCCACGGTCGCGACTGGCATTAGCCATGGGTATCTCTGTTCTCTCATTCCTGTCTAAGCCAGGCATGAAGTAGGGCACTGTGGTGGACCCCAGTGTGTGGAACTGCTGCCCGGAAAGTGAGTACAGGCAGACGAAGTTTAAAGCGCACGCACATACATACATACATACATACATACATACATACATACATACATACATACATACATACATACATACATACACACACACACGCGTGCACATTCTATCTTCAACACTCGCCATTTTTATTCTCATCCACACACACTCACTCCTCAACAAACTCTATCTCTATCCCTCTCACACCCATGTGATCACACGCGTGCCCAATCCAGCCACGCACACGTATTCATAAACTTAGCAGAAACACCCCGATACTGGTAATGCTTCCCTTTAGAAATCCGTTTCTCGATAAGCGACGTCAGCGTGGGCTTCTTTCTCAATGTCCTCCCGCTACGCCCTGTTCTTGCAGGGTGGCGTTGTCCGGTAGTTGGTCGTTTAGAATATATACGCCGGTGGGTGTATTCCACCGAAGCTGTTTTTTTTTCTTTTCCCCGCCGACAATTATACAAAGCTGCGGAAATGACTGTCGTCAACGGCTATATGTATGACCTGGGTTTCCCCTTTTTTTTTTTTTACCTCTGCGCGTTTCCTCGTTCAAGCCCTTCGTTTCTGCGTCATTTCCGAAATTTTCGCACGTGTTCGCGAGTTGTAAAAAGTTACGCTCGGCAAAAGCCAGGGAACGGAAACACCAACGCCTGCAATGTAACGCGAAGAGCGGATATGGTGACGTTGGGATTTTCATCGCGTGCACTGCTCACGCACGCTGTTCTAAACAGAGAGAGAGAGAAAAAAAAATGAAAACTGCCCCTTTTTTTGCGGCGCAATTCAAGCTCTACGGATTGTGTAACAGTGTTCAGTTCATAAGTTGCCTCGTCTCAGTCGCTCACTGCTCCCCTTTGCAATTACCGCAGGGCCAACCGCCGAATAGAACGCTCGTGGAAGCTCTCAAAGAAAGAAAAAACAGAAAAAAACAAAACTTGTCGCCCGCGATGAAACGGATTTCGCAAAATCTATGTACCGGCTCTGAAATAGAAGTCGTTAGCTGTTGCTTAAGAGATGTAACGGCAAAAAAAAAAAAAAAAAAAAAACGAGACTTGTGGTAGTCGAACCAAGGAGTTGGAGATTAGAACCCGCAACTTTTGGCAGTATAGAACATCTCTTAAGTGTAATTCGGCTTAGGTTGTAAAACACGCGAAAGTGAGGCTCGTACCGACGTGCTATCCTTGGCCCCGAGCCGCATATCCAATGCGGGCAGGTACGACGCGTGATTTTATTAACGTTAATCGTAACTTTACTGACGGGCGCGTCAATGTTATTGATGGCATGGTCCCATCAGTTGCCTTAGTCACAGAAGCTAATTCCGCCATTTGGCGCCTATTTCAAACGAGCCAATTGGCGTGGTAGCCTTTCCACGCCAATCTCGATTGGCTCGTTCGGAGCGAACGAGAGGCGAGTTCTCGAATTTTTGTACCGTAATTTCTGTACCGCACTTTTTTCTACGATATCCTTATGGCACCGTTTTTTTTCATGGTCACATTCGCCTCACCTTTATTAGGCTTTTGTCCGTTGTTGTTATACTCGACAGTTGTTCAGTGGTTGCGCGACTCGGATATACGGGTCACTCGAAACCGACTTTCTCTAGCGCGAACTGGGTGAGCACTTTCTTGGATGGATTCGCCTTCTTCAACAGGGTAGAAAGTTGGGCTAGTGGTACATTTGCATGGTTGGAGTCGCGCAAAGGACGTAGACAAGGCAAGAACACATTGCACTTCGTCTCTCCTCGCTTTATTCTTCTTAATAAATAATAATAATAATAATAATAATAATAATATAATAATAATAATAATAATAATAATAATAATAATAATAATAATAATTGCAGAAGTAGTAGCATCAGAAGCAGTGTGCGCACTACACACGGTTTGAACTTCAGAGCTGTTTTAGGGCCTAGCAATGTCCGCCTTCCGTCACGCAAGCGGGAAAAGCCGATCAATTCTTGCCGCGAAAACCGCCACCCACACTCTTGTCTACAGCCCACTGCTGCATGATAGCGATTATGCACGTGTGTTCATGATAGGGATTATATGCATCAGGGCACGTGTGTACTGCAACACGGAACCATCCACACGTGCTTTTTCCTGAAATGAAGTTCTTGCCTCCCCCTCCTATGCGGGACCCGCCACGGTGGTCTAGTGGCCACGGCACTCGGCTGCTGATCCGATGGTCTCGAGATCGAATCCCAGCCGCGGCTGCTGCATTTAGACGATGGGGGCGAGATAATCAGGCCCACGTGCTGTGCGATGTCAGAGCGAGTCAAAGAACACTAGGTGGTAGAAATTTCCTTAGCCCCTCCACTACGGCGCCTCTCGTAATCACAGCTGGTTTTGGGGCGTCAAACCCCAGAAATCGATCATCGATTCGTCGGACACGTTCGTTTGCGCACTTCCGTCATTTGTGCAAGATTACAGGCTCGACAGATGGCGCAGATTGCTTACAGATCGACTTTTACTGAGTACTTCAAACCGCCCACCCGGATTCCTGTAATTATTGGCCACGCTCTGTGTTGACGTCATCGAAGGCAAAGCAATGGAAGCGCACCGGTACCATACCGAAGGCGTTCGAGCGCCAGTCAACTTTCGCGACGTTAGCGCCAGGGAATGGGCGCGCGCGCTATCTCACTATCAAAAAGGGGGAGTGACTGATTTGGTGTCACTGCTGGATTGTATTTTGGTTTTGGTTTCGTGGTTTATTGCTCATCAAAATTATTTTTGCCTTTGCTGAACATTTCTACTGCCGGGAGTTCAGCGGGAGCGCACCAGGAACATAAAATTGCGATTACGTCTACATGCTAAAAAAATCACTGGATATGGCCTTTAAATATATATATATATATATATATATATATATATATATATATATATATATATATATATATATATATATATATATATATATATATATATATATATATACCTCGGCCACAGGAGTCGCCAAACACTGTTTACCGTTCAGAAAAAGAAAAAAAAATGCAACAGCAATCAATCATAAAAAACTTCGTTACCAACAAGCGCGCATTGGCCCGGACGCGACTGCCTGCAGAGTTGAAGAAGCGCATTTGTTATGCATTCGGTGACGCTAGTGATACCGTGCCGTCAGCGTCTTACAAATTGCAGGCACGTAACACTCGCTTCGCTTTCACTGCATGGTGTGCGCTTTCGTATTTATGCAAACAGCGACCTCCAGCCTGAAGCACGCTCACAACGCAAGCTTCCAGTCCACGCAGCGGCTGCTTATCGTGTTTGTCGTTGACAGTGTAGCACGGTGCTTAGGATGCAAGTCCGAGATTTCTGTGAGTCCGATACGCGACATCGCGACGAGGTTGGAGATTCGCGCTTAACTTTGACTTTTTCTGTTGAACGTGAAGCCCTTGTGATGTAGAGATGCGTTTTGGTGCTTAAGCGTTCTTTGGTAGCTTTACCCAAGAATAGCGGAACGAAACCGTCTGCACGTTGCACCGCATTTCGAAACGAAGTTGCGTTGGTGTAGGTAGATGGGCAATGCATGGGCAAGCATGGTCATTGTGTCACAAGAAACAACGGAGAAAATGGGTGTTATTGTAAATAAAGTAGTCGTAATTAACCAGTAATTTGAACAAATATGGAAATTGGAAGCTATATGCTTGGAATATTAATAATTTGAATAACTAGAAACTCATTAGAGAACAGGAAAATCAATCAAAGCTATCAAGTTCCGATGAGTAATTTCAAACGCTTTACTAATTACATGAAATTGTCTCTCTTGACCTAAAGAAGGCAGCTGTGTCACTTGACCATGTGAGCTTTACGAGGGCAATAGGTACAGGAAATGACGTCCGTGAACGCGCTTCCTCATTAATAAAAAATACATTAGGGTTTCTGCAATGTGATTATTTATTCCACCTTTATCGGAACGCAGCCGAACCTCCTCAGCCGTGTCCCGACTCCGCTGCCTCGTGTTTACGGAGCAAGGCCATAGCCAACAAGCCACCAACCAGGCCGCCGTACTATGGGATCAAATTTTCCTGAGCTTTTCGTTACGCTTCATCGCGCAAGTCTTAGAGCATTGTGTTTCAACTCCGCGTTGTCAGCTACAAAAAATCACGCGGCGCTATTGAAATGCATACGCCCAATCACACGTGGCACATACTACCACCGAAAGGTGATAACATCACGTGTGGCGCTTACTCGCATGCCCCTGCCTCAGAATACTCGGTTATGCGCCTATTGAAATGCATACACCCGATCACGTATTACACATACCAGCGTTGGAAAGACGACCTTCAGATCACATATGGCACACAACCGCAGTACGAGCTCGGCATGTTCGGGTATGCGCCTACTGGAACGCAGACACCCGATCACGCACATTTTTCTTAGCGCATCGGTTAATAAACACCAGCACAAACTTCGACAGCAGATCAGCACGCTTCAGCAGTGCATCAGCGTAGCGTTGATCAGATTGATACCCGCCATGATGGTCTATGGCACTCGGCTGCTGATCTGAGGGTCGCGGGATGGAATCCCGGCCCCGGCGGCTGCATTTCGACGGAGGCGAAATGTTGAGGCCCGTGTACTGTGCGATGTCAGTGCACGTTAAAGAACCCCAAGTAGTCGAAATTTCCTGAGACCTCCACTACAGCGTCTCTCATAATCATAGCGTGGTTTTGGGACGTTAAACCTCAGAAATCAATGAATTGATCCGATTGATCAGAACAGGAGCTTCAGCAGCAAGTCAGCAAAGCTTGTATCTCAATGTACAACATCAGATGAGCCGACAGTTTAACACCGCATCGACAGAAGACACAGCTGGGCTTTTGCCTTGACATTCCTGGCGAATCTTAAGCATTATTAACCTCCCTGCCTTCCGCCCATCATCTCTCTCTCTCTCTCTCTCTTAAGTATTCCCAACTTAATGAGCACACAGTGTTTCTAACAAATAAAGTTGTTTCTAACAAATAAAGAACGAGCCCTTGACCCCTTCCTTTTCATTAAGTATTCCCAGTAATTCTTCGCGCCTTCATTATGAACCAGCTCGCCTACTGTCTCCGGAATTTACGTTTTCCTTCGCGCCTTCAGCGCTTGCTCTCGCAGCGAATAATTAGGCGAGGGCGCGGATCCGGCACCGACGACGATGTCGTTCAGTCGCCTGCAGAATATGACGGCAGCGTTTCATAACTTTCACGCTGAGTTCTGGAGCATACTTGCGGCTTACGAAATTTCATTTGCGGCTTGCACTGTAGACGACCATAACTCAATCACATTTACTTCGCGCACATATTACAAACGCCTTCAATGTTATACCGCGTTTGAAGCGCCGGCTGCGACCACTGAAAAACGCGCATAGCGATGATGTTATAAAACAAGCAACAAGAAAGCAGCTCTAGGAGATTACTTCAGAGGGCTGATGTAAATTGCGCCTCTTGACTGGCTAAAACAAAACAGCCTGGTCGGAATTTTGAAATTTTGGCCAAATTTAGAAGGGAGTGGTGGTAGAAAGAATCACCACTCCTCTCCTACTTCTTTTGCCGGGACTGTCTCGTTTAATTTGCAAGGATCAAAGAACGCAGAACAGTTGAAACACAAGACGGACACGCGCTACATTGAGACCGTGTTCATTATAAACGTATACGGAGACACGCGTAACGACGACTTCATTTCGGCCTGCTAATTCTCCTTAAGTATACGACTTGAAGCGGGGCTCGTCCAGACGAGGACGCGGAGGATATAGCAGCGCTTACTATGTGACGGTTGTCTTTTCTTTCCCGACTTTGTCCGTTCGCTCTACTTACTAGAGCTGTGTTCACGATACAAGTCCCTTCATCTCAAAACCTGCGCTCACAGTGGCGCGTAGGTCGGATTTGTGACATGAAAGAATTAATTTATGCTGTGTTCTGTCGTAACTTGGTACTACTGTGGAGAAGTTGAGCTATATATGTCGCCTCGGCTACTTGATTTCGCCATTTACGGTAGAAAAAAAAGAAGATAAATTGTTACCGTAAGAGAAGTAGGTGGAGAGATAGAAAACAAAAGAGTGGTAGGGAGGTTAGCCACGGCTGTTTCAGAGGAGAGAGAGAGAGAAAGAAAGAAAAGGCAAGGAAGGAAATCGCATAGCAAGCTGAAATAAGTGAACTAATTTCGAATAGGACGGCGTTGGGCGGGAGAGGGGGGGGGGATGTGAAGGTCGTGTGGAGGAGACTAAGGACGGGGAAATATGCTTAATTCTGGAGCGGGCTGAAACGTCAAACTGAACGAAAAAGAAAGAGCCGTTTTCTAATACCGGAAAGGAGCAATTTTGATTAAGTCGTACGTCAGCGTCTCACTCGCACTAACCGCCGGTGGTCAGTTAAATGTGTAGACTGAAAGGTCGAGAAGCGGCAGAGGAATAATTTGCCCGTATGCGGAAGGAACTTGAGTCACTGCTAGCGTTTGCTACTTCCGTCGTGGTAGTGCCGAGAGCATTTGCACACGTGCAGCACGTGTGCAGACACACGCGTGATATATATATGTAGACGGCGTCTAAACTTAGGAACAAACGTCAATGGAGAGCTCGGAAAATGAAAGCAGCTCGTAAATGTTGAAACTGAGTCTTTGTAGATCATATATACATTTTGCGCGACAAAATCTTGTTTTTTGTTTTCGTTCCCTGGCATTACTGTGACTGTGGTTCAGAGATTGTGAATGGGAGCTCAGGTCGTGATGCCGTTTAATTAACTTCCTACCGCGCTTTCTTTTGTTTGACTGCGTAAGTAATTCTCCTTGAGTTTCATTTCTCTTCATACTTTTCATTCTGTTTACTTTTTTAGTCCTTTTTTTTTTCTTGAAGCGCAGAACAATACTGTTATGTACATTTGTGTGATGGTCTCCTGAAATGTCGATGTTTATAGAAAACCAGGAATTCAAGGAAATAGTCAACATGACGCCCAGGAAGGAATGAACAGCTGCTGAAATAACACCCTCGTGTGACTGCTTTCTCTGAGACCCTGGATCGGTGTGTCAGCAACGTTAGAGAACCCTTAAAGTGCCAGAAGAACCGTTTCTGGGGATCTCATCATGTACTACGTTTTAAATGCGAACATTATTAAAGTAAAGGCTCGTTTAACTTGGCCTTGCTTTTGAGATAGTGGAGCGTTGTTTCAGGGATCGCCCCAGACATTTTTGGAGCGATGGAGATTTTTCGAGAAGGACAGAGGGGGGCAGGAGGAGGCCCGAGATTATAGCACGCGGTGAAAGGAAGATGCTCCTATAAGAACCAGAAAACGTTATGGAGATTCATGGTCGTCCACTTGTGGGAGCTATTTCGCGGCCAGAGGTGTCGTATTAAGTGTCGAAGAGGTCAGTGTCGAGTGGGGGGCCGCTAAGGGGAGAGGTGGACGGCCCTTCCGCGGCGGTTGCATTTTTGACGGAGACGGGCACGCTAGGGGACCGTGTCCTGTGCGTTATCAGTACACACCGGAAGCCCCACGCTGTCCAAATTTCCGCAGCCATTCGGTACAGCGTGCGTCATGATCATGTCGTTATTTTGGCACGAAATACCGAAGTAATATGTTGTTATGTCGGGTTTAACGTCCCAAAACCAGCTCTGATTATGAGAGACGCCGTAGTGGAGGGCTCTGGAAATTTCGACCACCTGGGGTTCTTTAACGTCGCACTGACATCGCACAGCACACGGGCCTCAACATTTCGCCTCCATCGAAATGCAGCCGCCGCGGCCGGGATTCGATCCCGCGACCCTCGGATCAGCAGCCGAGTACCATAGCCACTAGACCACCGTGGCGGGGCTACCGAAGTAATAGTGAATAAATATATAAATTGTAACTTGCGGCTTGTTCAAGACAAGACGCTACAGGACACGCTCACTATATTACAATCAGCCGAGCTCAAAGCAACACCAACGTCAACGCCTTCTTCTACGCGCTGTGTCCGAGCTGCTGTCAATGTGCTTCACGTACTACAGGATAAATAAATAAATAAATAAATAAATAAATAAATAAATAAATAAATAAATAAATAATAAATAAATAACAATGTGTCGGATAGGAAGCACGTTCTAGAAAATTCAATTGGAAACAGTTAAGCATTCACTGACCGTGCGCTGCGTTGTACGAGGATAGTGTGGAGCAAACTAAGTTGCACAGGAATAGCTCAAGATAGAGAAACTGTTCAAGTTGACAGCACAGTTCCATCCCGGCCGCGGCGGCTGCATTTCGATGGAGGCGAAATGGTGAGGCCCTTGTATCTTGTGCTACGTCAGTGCACGTTAAGGAACCCGAGGCGGTCGGAATTTGCGGATCCCTACACCACGGCGCCTCTCATAATCGGAGCTGGTTTTGGGGCGTTAAGCCCCATAAATAAATGAAGCGCGGTTCCTCCTTCTTTACCGTTTTGAGAACGAGTCCACCGTGTTTATCGTGTCTGAGTTTCCAAAACAGCTCTATGAAACACGACAGTGTGGCAAGGCGTCCTATTATATAAAAACTCGGAAGATTACTTTTTGAGGGATTACCCTTAGCATGAGCAGACTGGCTACGCGCGCACACTCTAGGAAGCAAAAAAAAAAAAAAAGAAGAAAAAAGGGGGGGGGGGGTGATCAGAGGAAATACTTAGAGGAGAAGACTTCCGAGCGAGGCAATTTTTCACGCCACGTCGTTTTCAAGCTGTCCTGAGACATGTTTACGATGCAGTGAAGCGCCGCGTCGGGCTTCGAGGCGCGTGCGAAACGCAGCCGTGTTAGATGCGGCAGCCGCGTTGATCATCGTTTATTTAGGCCTCACACGACTTGTCACCGCGAAATGGGCTCTGTGACTTTGGTCGTCGCCTAGCAGATAATTAGTGTTGCCATGTAAACCTCAGGTCATAAAAGTGACGAACGGGAAGTTGAAAGCGATGAAAAGCGGAGAATGCCAGTGGGACCAATGTTTCGAAGAGTGGGCTTGTCTTCGTCGAGGCGGCGTCGCCCTGCCGAAGAGAGTACGTTCAAAACGACGGAGAGCGGAGAATGTCCCTAGATCCAACATTTCGACAAGTGGAGTTATCTTCGTCAGGGTAACACTTCCTTTCCTCGGGCCCTGTTGATACGGAAACGTCGACTTGTCTTCGTCGAGGCGCTATTGCCTGACGGAGAAAGTACGTTGAAAACGACGGAAAGCGGAAAATCTCGCCATAGCCAACGCCTCGACAAGTGGACTTCTCTTAGTCAGGGCAACGCTGCCGTTCCTAGCCTGCTTTTAATATGGCAACAGTGACTCGTCTTCGTCGACACAGTGCTGCCCTGACGAAGACAAGTCCACCTGTCGAAACGTTGCATCTAGCGACTTTGCTTATTTTGTGATTGTTTATGACGGTATTTTCGTCAGTTCAGGCGTCATTCGTCCTTCTGAACTTCCGCGCTGGTTTTTCTGTCATTATGGCAAGATAGGCACGTAATGAGAGGTCTTGTGCTTGTGACAAAATCGAAACGTACGTGCGTCTGTAGAGCACTCGCTCGTCCCGAACCGCGCCGTGACGAACGACATAATGCAATTGCGAGCTAAGTGAGATAACTTGTTGAAACGTCAAGCAGGATTTTGATTTGGGCGAGCTGCTCATGTTTAACGAGGGAATATGTTGTTAATGAAGAGAGACACAAAACGCGGGACAGGCGTTGTAGCTCAGTGGCAATCCTGTGTTTCCTCTGTCTCTTCTTTAGATCCGAAAGTATTTGGATCGCCCCGCCACGGTGGTCTAGTGGCTATGGTACTCGGCTGCTGATCCGAGGGTCGCGGGATCGAAACCCGGCCGCGGCGGCTGCATTTCGATAGAGGCGAAATGTTGAGGCCCGTGTGCTGTGCGATGTCAGTGCACGTTAAAGAACCCCAGGTGGTCAAAATTTCCGGAGACCTCCACTACGGCGTTTCTCATATTCAGGGCTGGTTTTGGGACGTTAGACCCCACAAATCAATCAGTCGAAAGTATTTGGGTCATAGAGAAGAAGGCGCAGTTGTGATTAGTATGAAAAGTTACATCGAGTCCGTGTTTAACCTGTGATCACTGTTGATACGCGCATATGAATTTGACGTAATAATTTGAGAGCGATCTATGTCTTTCCGCTTGGACATTTTGTGTTACGAACGCTTTTGTGCTTGGCAGCTGCATATATCTAGTACAGCATTTTGAAGGTAATTTCAACGTTCCATTTCATATGGATCACGACTGTACTTTCGTAGACCTTAACGGCACTTCCTTACAGGCAGTAACATAATCGATTTGATTTGATGACTGCCTTGTAAATGCTGTGTGCGTATTTTGCGATTGTTGACGTGACCACTTCAAGATGATTCATCAGATGCGTAGAAGTGTTTATCGAAGTAAACCCCGAACGTTAACGAAAGTGCGTATCGACCACTTTTCGTAAGTTTGTTTGCATTTGTATTTACGTTTTTGTCGAGGTTCTACGCCGTTTTTCCGTGAAATGTGCACATGAATGCATGAAAAAATGGGTAGTCGGGCATTTTTATGCGCGTGTTCGTGTGGTCGGTTCTGAGGCAGCCTGCGTTTTCGCATAACTGCAGCTAGTAAACAAGAAAATGTGAAGCTCTATGAAACCAGTGCGGCTAGGCCTAGGACTAAGAGTGGCTCCTAACTCAGAGTTGAAGATGTTAACTGTAACAGTTTAGACATTGTTTATGAATAGTTCATTTCTGCTTGAGGTTTTGTTTGCACAGTTTTTGTGTGAACTGGATTTTCGGTGTTTGGACATAAAGTTCTTTGCTCTGCCTACGACGCCGTTGTCGTCCAGCACGTCTCTCATTCGATCCTTTCCAAGTGCTCTCGAGATCATTCGGGGAAAGGGTAACAGGGCTTGATTTATTTCTGAAGTTTTATGTCCAAACTCGGCGATATGACTGTGGTAGACGCCGTGGTGGAGGGCTCCGGAAGTTTCGACCACCTGGGTTTCACACTGACGTTGCACAGTACGCGGGCCTCAACATTTCACCTCCATCGAAATGCAGCCTCCGCGGCCGGGATTCGATCCCGCGGCACTCGGAAGTGCAGACGCGTACCGTATAGTCAGTAGACCACCGTTGGCGGTATGGAAGTACTCCTTCGTAACTGAAAAGTAGTAGAGAGTAAAACTGATTGAACAGACGCATACATTCAAAGGACGCAATACGACAGTCTTGTAGCTGTAACACAGTCATAGCGAAAATGATTAACAACATTTAAAAAAAAATGTGAAAGAAAAGTTAAAGAGTAGTTGACTAAACAAGGTCGGAAATATCCTTCCGAACGCTCCCCAGAGGCCAAACCCACTTTCAGAGGCATCGAAGAGCAGCAATACCAATGAACTCAAATTCGAGCCGTTTTCTAAGTGGCGCTCCAACATACGGCTCCTATAAAGTAGGCCGGCGACAGGTTAGAAAAAGAATCAACAGATTCAATTTTCAGCGGGAATTGGGCCCTCTTAGGAACGAAATCACGGCACTAAGGCTGTGTAAATACAGATAGAATACACATCCTAGTCGCGGAAACATTCAACTGTTGCCCCACTTTTACTTTGTCCTCTTTCTTTACGTGTTTTCACCTTGTCGAACTGTACTGCTTTTGGCATCGCGAGACTTAAAATGAAGGCTGAGCTATTTCGAACTCGCAGACGTCTGCAAACGTCAGCGTGGACACCGGCATACCAAATAGATAGGCGCAACATGACAGCGCGCTGTGCTTTCTTCGTTTATTTGAACGGCTGAGAGTTGAGTCAGTTTGTAACGATTCGTTATGCGAAAGAAATGCGGTGCATACACGGACACATCAGTAGAGGAGTAAGGAACACGAACGCCAGCAATCGACTGAAGGAGAGAATTGAGGCGGAAAATAAAGAAGACACAGCCCTTAGCTGCGCGTGCTTATAGATATGGCAGCGCCACCTGTCCAACTATTACACTTGCCGGTCTGCGTGAGAGGCAGCTGTCAAGGCATTTTATCTCCTCCTTGCGTAATCTAATCGATGGCTGAGTAGCCACAAGCACTTCCACTATTAAATGTCAAGCCTCGACCATTAGACTCTTTTTTAGGGGCGAAGCTCCTCGTAGTCTAACCTTGTCACGCGTCAGGCGTCAGTCGTCAGGCGTAACCCGCGTGCCTCCCGGCACGCGCTCGCCCTCGGCGTTCGCCTTGGCGCGTGCCTCCCGGCGCGTGCCTCTGCTGTCTTGTGAGAGAGAGAGACAGAGAGTGAGCGGAAGGCGCGCGTTGGCTATGGAAACGCTCTTTCTTAGAGGAACGCTGTACCAGCTCGCAAAGGAGCGAGTTTTTGATTGAGAAATACCGACTGCTCGCGTTGGAGAAGCGTTAACCGGCAACCCATATATATATATATATATATATATATATATATATATATATTATATGCACTGGATCTTGACTTGCAATGAAGTGCCGGTGGGAGATTTCACTTGTGCATAGTTGAACCATGAGGATTCGTAGCGTGCGCGTTAACTAAATTAATCCGGAACTCGGCACGATCTACGATGAACCTCCCGAGCTTCGCCCACTCATCATCATTCACTCCGTGGATATTTTTCATTTTACGTATGGCACGTTCGCTCATCTGGAAGAAAGTACTACATCGAGCACTTACTTTAGCAGTGCTTTATCTTTTTGTCCCTGCGTGTGAGTGAACTTCTGCTATGGCTGGAATTACGGGATATACTGCTTCTTTCACAGGACAGAGAGTTTAACGTAATATTGCAGTCTGAAAACAATCCAATTTGGCATTGACAACTTCCTAGCACGATCGAGATTTTTAGTTTGTGCACCTGAACTAAAAAAAAGCTATTGTTCCTGTGAAAATTATGACTGCGGATTCTTGTTTCTTCTTTGTTTAGCGGTGAATGCTGCATGCTCTCCATGTATTCTGACGCAAATTAAGATAAGTTCTAAGGATTTACGAGCGAAAAGGCAGAATCGAATCCACGGCAGGCTTTAATGGATATTCCGGGTGAATTTTGAACGGGTGTGTTTCCTTGATATGCTCCTTATTTTAGGGGGATATAAAATGGAATTGAATGAATGAATGAATGAATGAATGAATGAATGAATGAATGAATGAATGGGCGAATATTGTTCGAAACAACATGTCGGCCCTTGTTTTATTTTGACATATCCGTTAATCGGCGTCAACTCAGTTGACTTCCGCCATTTATTTGTTGCACCAGATATGTATTGTCATTGTTTAAGGAAAGTAACAATAGTTGTTTCAAGCAGAAAAAAAAGGGGGGGGGGCTGAAAATGACAGCGAAATCACTATCATCTTGCGTTGGTTAGTCTCGCCCGATACCCTCTATAACCTTCCTATCCTCCCTTTCTCCCTCGTCATCCCTCCACAAGACGCCGCTCCGTGTTCCCAATTTGGGCTGCAGAAATGAACGTCTCTTTTCTATCCATAACTGCTGCCACCACTTCAGTTTAGCGCAGACCGCGTCATGAGATGAGCGTGCCTTACACGCTCTGCGTCGCAGAATACAGCTGACAAGCTTAGCGTGAACCGCTTTCTCCCTAGGGGAGGGATCGGTTAGTTTTTCTTGTAAGTGCGTAGCGCTATAGAACATCGCCTTGTCTACGACCGTCTCCTTACTTCTTTCGCGTGCTCACGCTTCCCGCCGATACCATCGACGCGCAAGAGAGGGCGCCACCGCCTTGCCGAGCACGCGATTTCTCCTCCGATGGCACTTCTGTGCGCAGCGAGAATCGCTGGGTTGCCCATGCTATGCACTTTCTCAGGTTCCACAGCAGTGGAGTTGTTTACACTGTCGTCGCGTTAGCTTTATTTGGTGTATGACGAAAGATATCGGAGGCCTACGCTGAGCGTTGGCCTTCATGATTTTTTTGGCGATCCGCTAATACGAGGAAGACTGTTTTCCGACTTAAGAATATCTAAATATTTTCGAGCACTAGGATTCAGTTCCTGCTCACAGCAGCAGAATGTCGATAGCAGCGACTTTACGCCCACGTGCTTAGGCTTATACGAGTGTCAAGTGACCCTACACGGTGCAAATTAATCCGAATTCCCCCATTACGGCGTGGTTCGTATAGATATCGTGGTTTCGACCCACAAGAACTCTGCAATTCATTGTTTTTAAAGAGAAGAACCCGTGGGCGTAAGGAATCGTTCCACGATGCACCGCTTCCTCTTTCCTAGTAAATTTAAGCGAAAAAGAACAGCGTCAGGCGCGCATTCTTCTTTCTTAGAAAGGGTGAGCCAGCGATGCTCCCAACTTTGGGAAGTGGGCAATATCGTCCCACGCTCCTCGTAGCAGACGCTGTTGACCGACCGCCACGGCAGCAGCTCGGGCGAACTCCGTGATTGACGATGTACGATGCGTCACTCCTTTGATGGGCTCGTAACGCTTGTGGCTGCAGCTCAGCGTCCCAGGCGCTCGCTGACGCGTAGGTCGGCAAACGTTCGCGCGCGATCAGCATTATTGGAAAGAAGTAAAAAATATATGCGACGCATGGTGAGACTAATGGCAAAACCATTTAGGAATACCAGCACGGCTGATCTGTGTCGGCGAAGGAGTTTCAGTGGTTTGCTCTTTTTATCGCTTTTTTTCCCCTCCCTAGTCTTAACAGAAGCGGCTGGTCGTTTGGGCACGCAAATCAGAGGTAAAAGTTTACCAGGAATTCATTTGAAACACTAATGAGTGCGAACATTTAAATCAGATTTGTGATGAAGGTTCTGGAACACAACTTGTTGAAAAGAAAAAGATAGATAGATAGATAGATAGATAGATAGATAGATAGATAGATAGATAGATAGATAGATAGATAGATAGATAGATAGAATTTACTAGACGAAATACAGAAAAGGAGGAGCGATAAGCTTTTGAGATCCACTTAGTCGACAGGAGTTGAGAAACACGCGCCAAATAAAGATGTTAGTTAAAAACATTAGAAAATTTTTGGATACATAAGAATTTGTTCTTTTTATGTTATTGAGGTTCATTCGTAAACCCTCTGTACCATGTTTTTATAGAGCTGACCAGATGAAGAATGACCGATACATGTTTGACGCACAGTGTCCTTTTCTTTTTGTTTTTTAACAGCGTAGCTGTTCAAGCTCGCAGAACGTCCGTTAGGCGCAAACAGAAATGATCACCATCATGAAATACGTGCGCGTGCACTGCTAGGAAATACACAAAGTGCGTCACTTGCGCGCGCACTCCTTGCTTTTCTTGCGCTCGTGCCCTCAGCCCACCACTACATAAGGGCGCAGGCCGTTCCGCCAGACCTCTTTCTTGTGCTCATGAACTGGGCCTACCGCGGCATAAAGGTGGGTGCGCGACACAGGAAGTTGGTATGTACCAAGCGTCTCTTAGCATAGCATAAGCGTAGCGAAGCATAGTATAGTATAGCAAGGTGGTGGGAAAGAGCAGTGATGGTGAGCACTTATGACGTGATGGTAGTGAGGTAGGCAAGGAGGAGTGCAGAGGGTAAACCATATAGCATAGCCATGTTCAGTTTAGTATTGAAAGTGGCAAGAAAGAGAAGGGAGTGTGAAGAAAAGGGAAAGGAGTAGAGAGTGCAATATATAAAAACAAAACAAAGAGAGATTACAGAGGGAAGAAAAAGGTTGCAGAAAGGGATTAATAATGAGCAAAAGATGTAGAAAGAGTAAATCTGCGTTGCGATATTAGCACACTGGCAACTAAAGGTTAAGCATATCAGGTCTTGGCCAATACCCCGATGTGGGTATGCGCCATATGTGAAGGATCATCATCATCATCATCATCATCATCATCAGTCTGCATTTGCAAGATGGTTGGTGGTTGCTGGTCATCTACGCTGTTCACTCAGATTTCACAGACGTGGAAATAGCTTCAATTTTTTAATTAAGCTCTATCAGCAGTTTTATGATGCGCGTGTTAGATGAAACAAACACATGAAACGGACGTTCATGTGCCTCACGCAGGGTAGTGTACATTTGAACATTTAGGTCAACATTAACGCATATGGGTATTGGTCGATTCTGGTGGTGTTGGTTGTTCTGGGTTATTTATATTTTTGTCCACATTGAATGGCCGTGTTCTAGTTCCGCGTGATTGCGACTTTTTTGAGAAAATGCCTTCGCTTATAATACCGCCATTCAAATCACAACTGGATTTTCGCCCTTCTTTCTCCTCTACGGACGGGAACGTTCTTGCACCATGGACACTATCCTTACATATCGCCCCGACGGCTCGGAGTCCGCGACCATACGTCGAAGAATGCCGACAACTTGCACGTTCATTCACGTCACAGGACCAGTAGCGCCAGAAGCAGAGCCACGATGCGTCCGCTACAGTAACGCCGTATGCTCCCGGCTCGCTCGTCTGGCTGCGTGTCCCGTCCACTACGCCTGGCCTTTCGACGAAGTTTGTGCCCAAATACCAGGGTCCGTATCGTGTTCTGGACCAAACATCTCCGGTGAACTACGTGATCTAGCCATTAGAACCATCTTCTGACCACCGTCGTCGCGGCAAGGAAATTGTTCACGTGTCCCGTCTAAAGCAGTGTTACGATCCCCCAGTGTTTTCTTGCCCCTAGGTCGCCGGGATGGCTCCTTATTCCGTGGGGAGTAGTTGTACTGAAGATGTATGACATGCGCCTAAACGCCTGGATGCAGAAGACGACGACAATCGGTGGTTGTTACCCACGCTCTTGCGCGCGCTCGCCGGGACCCAGATCTACGTTCCTGCTAGCAGTCTGTAAGGCAACGTCGCGGCCTGCTTGAAGACCAACATCCACATTTTAATATCTTTAATTAGGCGGTTGTAATGGGACATGCCTCCTCATACGCGTAAACTTATCAAAGTGTTAACAACAATGAAAATAATAAAATTTAATCTAGTAGAGCCGGGCACTACCATCCTGTAACTTCTACACGTTTGGAAAGAATTCGCTCTTGCTGTGAGAACGAATCAACAAACAGTATAATTTTAAAACAGATTTTCTGACTCACAGCTATCGTGTACAATCAAGTAATTAACTACATGCGGAATTCCCGTTGATGACCTGTCAAACCACGTGGCTATTTTTTATGTCTAACTTTATTTCACTACGTACATTAAGAGGTTAGGAAATCATAAGTCAAAACGAAAATATACGGTAAAACAACCACGTTGTTTGTATGTCATGTCATGAAAGGGTTTAGGCGGGACAAAACACTGGTGAAGTCGACCTTGTGTCGGCGTCTTGTTTCGTTGATTATCATTCTTGTCGACTAAACACACACACACACACACACACACACACACACACACACACACACACACACACACACACACACACGCGCGCACGCGCACACGCACACGCACACACACACACAGCAGGACCATGAATGACCGAAATTTGAGAGTACAGTGATGAACATCTTGATTTTATTTCACAATTGAAACAGTTATACTCAGAATTGGAGAAGCGGAGGGAAAAACAACAGACGCAAAGGAACTACGTGACTCGTCGTTATGGTGGCCCTCGTGACGGCGCCACTGCGATCGCCGCGAGGATGGTGCAGCGAAAAGTCGGGGTCGTTAATGTTAGACGCATCGGAAGGTCAGGAAGACGACGAGGCGTGGGAGCCACTCCGCGCAGGCAAGCGATGAGGAGTCGACACAACGAATTGGGAGAGCACTCATTGGGGGGTTTATTTAGCTAAGACAACTTGAAGTTAGAAAATACACAGGGCAACAATTATACAACAGGGAAAATGGTATCATACCCCGTCGGCCTGCCGGACTGCTCCCCGGTGATGTCGAGCGTCATGGTACCCGAGTCCGCTCTCCCAAAAAAGGTTGCCGTGGATGTTGAGGGGTGCTTAAATAGCACCCCTCAACATCCACGGCAACGCGGACCAATCAGGCAGGCCGAAGTTAACGATGCTCAACGCGAGCCCTCGTGATCGCGTGCATCCGGCTTTGCTGCAAAACTAATACAAACAACACATTCCAGAAACTGGCCGCGACGCGCACACGTGGTCTTCGTTCTCTGTACTACGTCGTCAAGAAGACTCCCTGCGGTGCGCCGGCTCGTTTGCTTGAGCACCCTTCTAAGAAAGCAGTCGAAAAAGAAAGAAAAAAGAACAAGAAAACATTCTACGCGACGCGGTCTTCGCGACAATGGTGTGCACCACGCGAGACTGAACTGAACGGAAACAAAGTCGGCGAAGCACGCGCGATACCCTTTCGTGCCCTCGGAATCCCCCCGGAGCGCCTATGCGCAGTTGACATCTTTCCCAATGACCGTCGCCGGTTTTAACGCGAAAGCGTTTCTTGGTTAGGTTGGCGATAGTGTGCGCCCAGCTGCCATCCACAAAAAGCGACCGCAAAAGCCGTGCCTGGAAAGCACGTGACCTCCCCGACCGGAAGTGACGCCGGCGTCATCACTCGCCGCAGCGGCATTCGGGGCGCGCCCCGCTCCGCTGCAACTATCTGCAGCGGCGTGCGGCCGCGTCACCGCGTTTCTTCGCTGGGTTGGTGAAAGGGCCCGCCCAGCAGCGTGGCGTCGCCGTAGCAAAACTCGGCGCGCGCTCGGCTTTGCCGCTCCGCCGCAGCACGGCCGGTCTGGAGGCGCGCGCTCGAGAGCGAGCGCGCGCGTCGAGACCGGCCGTGGCCGCAGCAACCGCCTGCAGCTGCGGCGGAGGAAAGGGCAATCCCCGACTGGAAGGGGAAAAGCGCTCTTAACTCGGGAACACCAGTTTGCAGCACGCCCCTCCCCCCCACCCCCCCCCCCCCACACACACACACAGACACACACAAGAAAAATCTAGCCAAACGACACGCTTGCACGTTCTCATCTCACAAGAATATGCTTAGGGATTGTCGAATCTTTTTTTTTTTTTCGCGCATGACAACGCGGTTACCTAAACAGTTCACTCAAAAAAGGACTTGCTGAAGAAAATGCCGTTCAGGTGATCACTACATTGCAGGTGGCCTGTTCCATGAATGCTTAGAATGGAAAGCGAACTGCACACAACGAAGGAAAATGGTAAGTTGAGCGAGTTGGTTTAGGTTCGGTTCGTTGAAACAGCGCTTAACTATACGGGGACAAAGATAGGAGTACACAGGACAGATGCTATGTGCTATGTGGGTCCCCCAAGTAAAGGAAATATGGGGTGCCCGCACCACTCGAAGGTGCTGAAGACGTAACGTCTACGACGTGTTACTATCGCACATGCGTATTACATGCGTCGTTTCAAAGGAACTTCAGTTGTGAGTTTAGCGGCTATCCCTGTGTACTCCTCTTCTTGTCCCCATGTAGTTAAGCGCTATTTCGACGAAATGAATAAGCCATGAAAGTGCGATACTCAAGGAATTGTGTGGGACGTAGAAAAAAAAAAAACAGCCATTATGCGGTTCTATAAGCCAACACTACTACCTCAATACGAGGCAGGTCGTGTAGGGTAGGACTCGGGATTAATTTTGACTACTATACGTCTCTTAAAGGTACATCCACGCGCTCTCGCACGCTCTGCTGTTTGGTTTTTCATTAATACCTCGACTCTTGCGCCACCGAGTGGCACAAATTGACTTCTGTAAGGCTCTCGTTTCTTATCGTTCTTCTTCGTCGTAATAAAAACACCATGTTATCTTTTTTTTTTCATCTTACCCGTACGTTTTCATCTAAGTTCGCTGTGCAATCCAGTACTCGAGTTTACGATCTGCTCTTCGGGCCCCGTAATTGCGTGTGTAAGTCTTGGAGCTCACGTTCGTTACCTCATTTCGCCCGTGAGTACCTTGACGTAAGGTTACCTAAACGAAAAAAAGAAATACAGTTAAATGTTCATTTGTCCGAGAGTGAGGGGAGCTTACCAAAGAAACACAAACGGGCCGGTTCCACAAAAAACAAAAGAAAAACCAAAACGAAGTCTGTATGTAGGCACAGTTGGGGAATCGTGTAATCCCTCGCCTGAAGTTCTGTAAATATTACTTTTTTTTTCGTGCCGCCCTACTGAATGCTTGCCATGGATTTCGGCGTTGGAAACTGCCATGAAAAAAGAAGAAAAATGCCGTACTGAAGGAGCGGCTGCATCAGAACGCATAGGCACGTGACGCTCTATGTCGCCACAAGAGCTCCGCGCTTACCTCAGGGCGCATAGAGCAAAAAATCCCGAGTGAAAGATGAGTGTCATTCCGTTCTGCGAATGCGTTTCAGCCGGCGAAAAGGGCTTCTGCGCGCTCGGTAGTGCACGTGGCATACTTCGTTCCTTTTTTTCCCCTCCAAATTTCGTAGAGGATATCTGAAGAATGAAAAGAAAAATTCGTACGGGGTCTGCAGAGTTGAGCCTACGCAGAGGCCAACGACGTCGTCATTAGCACGTTTTACTGTGTACGCACCTCCGACTCCGGCGAGGCACGGGAGTGTGCTGCGAAGCGTGACTATGTCAGCGTCGTTTGCTCGTTAACTGCTCCTACTCGTTCCTCTGATGTCGTCAATTCGCGGCAGCCCTACCCGTGCCTCCTGTAATAGCAACGTTAATAAGACGGACAGTCGGGTAGCAATAAACATCGTGACCTGCAATGTTTTCAGTTTTTCCTTGGTGTAACAACAGTGTGTGGAACACTGAGTGCTATATGCTTCGAGGCTAAGTGAGACGACCGACACTGAGTATAGTTAGAAGCGTCATTGCCGGTGAAGGAGGTAAAGAAGATGAGGGGAAGGAAATTTTGAACTTTGAGAAGACAACCACAGTGGAGGGCTGAGGGAGGGGGGTCGTAGGGAGGGATTAGAGAGAGACATTTAGTTTCGTTGAGAAGCTGAGGAGGACGTTCTGAATCATAGTTTTTAGTTGAATAATATTACTTTCTGTGGTTTTACGGGACCGACTACACCACGATTATGAGGCATCCCGTAACGGGGGCTCCGAATTGGTTTTTAGTTCTGCGTTGCTTTAAAGTGAACCTATTTCTAAGCATAGGGATGTTCTTGCATCGAGAAAACGGAGCGCCATAAAAACGACGGATGCGGAAGCAAAAAGGACACAGGACTGCGCCTGTCCTGTGTCTCTGTTGCTTCCGTATACGTCGTTTTCTTTTTCTAGAGCACCGTTTTTCTGTTTCATGTATGATCCAAAGACGTGTTATGCTGAGCCAAGTTCTTGCATTTACGCCCACATTTAATTGCGGTCACCATGAATTCTGGCGAACCAGTCTTCTCGAGCTTTAGCTGTGCGATGCCTCACTCTCTTCCTGCATGATTCATACGACTTTCACGATGACATCAGCAACCGTTATACAGCGAATGACCCAGATTGTACAGTTCGGCGAACTCGGGAGGAGATAACCACTGTGCACACCAGTTCTTGAAGACGTTAGTATCAATTCAAGCAGATATGTGGCAGTGTAACCGTCGCGTTATGAAAATATTCCTTCGTGACGACTGACTAGGAGACACTTGATGTTTTCGGGAATTTCGGTGTCACATGTGTACTTCTTGTGGTGATAAGTTCAATGAGAGCGCTAGACGTATACGAGCAATAGACGCTGGCTTTGTAGGTTATAGCACACTGTAAGAAAAAAAAACGAAAAGAAGGAGCAGGAACAAAGCTAAGGTAAATACTGCAACCAAGCTAGTGTTAGGTTTTTTACTCCAAACTACAACTTAAGCAGATGGTGCTGTCATGATTAGAAGCACGTAAACAGCAACTACAAGTGGCTGCTCTACAGAGCAGCCGCTGCTCTATGACGACAACCTGTCAGTCTTCTTCAGGCGATTTGTCTGAAATATATACTACGTTGAAAGCTGCAGTACCTTCAGATTCAGAGGCTGAAGTGACAATCCTAGTCTGTAGTCAGCTTGGCATTAATGCAAAGTGTGCTTGTCCTGGGTGGAAGAGGAGGTGGAGTGTGGTTGTGAAAAGCGTGTTGTTGACCCTGTAACGTTGAGGCACTATGTGCCTCACTCACTTTGATCTCACTCGTCTTCGACGAACTTCGTCTACGGTAGCGTCGCCGTCGCTGTCTTTCAGTTACATTGGCAGCTCCCTAGTGAGACGTATGATCTCTTAGCATCCGCTTCAGCATGACCACTTCCTCTTGGACGAGGGGACACTCCTTCTATGCTTATATATAACAAAGGGGCGAATCAGTTGCTATACTTAAGGTTTCAATGTCGTGTGTCATTATGTGAGCACTGTACATACCACTGAACGAAGCCTTACAAGGAGGCTTGCTTGGTAATAACAGTGTATCATGTCTATGTCAATTAAATGTAATGAGGCCCAAAGGAGCAAGGCACTTTAGGCTATTGCCTTTACAACAATCACTTGGGGCGAGGGATGGAATAGCGGGAACATATCGTTGCTCTACTGCACCGAGCGCTCACAGGGGCAAGCTTCGTGCATTTCCTGAATTGGCGTGCTTTCGATATGGCGGGACGCAACACATGATGAAAATGGCTCACTTTGACGCGTGCTAGAAGTGCATCGCCATTGAATGTGGCCTTCACACAACGCGACTTGCCAATGAGAGAAACGTGCCCAAGAAAAGCTCCTTCTCCGATTGTTTCGTTGCGTGTCGGCAAGTCTGGAATGGTCACGTCAGTGTCTTAGAAGACACAGTAGTAGGCTCCTTGTCAGGTGGAACATAAGAGATGGCCTGAGTGCCTTCAACACCGGTGATATGGCGCTAGAGCTACAACGCAGGCACATATTCAACGTCTAAAGCCAGCATGTTCCTACTGCCGTAAACTCTGGTGTCGCATACTTCGCTTGGGACGAGGTGCCTGATGTTGCTGGTGCCGAGTACCTGCCCGAAAACAATGGAAGTGGTTCGAGTTGCCCTTGAGGCGGTCTTGCTTGAAAGGGATGACAACTTCGGCAGTCTTCTCTTCGCCCTGCTGTTCGTTACAGTTGCAAAGTTGACGTTAGATTATGCACCGCAGTCAAAGGCGTACATTGCGACAGGTACGCCTGGCATCCCTAGTATGTTCGTGGCCATGCCGATTCCTGGAGGAGGCCCGCCAGGGATGCTATCGCGTCCTAAGGACCCGTCTGGGGCTGGCCTTCCGTAACAAATGGGCTTCGACGGCCTGTGGCAGTGATGAAACAACAGCTAAGTAATCGGGTGCTCGATATCTAGAGCAGTTGCTAACAGAAAAGCCCACTCATGAAAAGGAAATTCTCCGTAAAACGAGGATGGGCTAGAGCGCATACGGGACACATCCCCAAATCACGACCGGAAGCTTGCCGCTGTTTTCAAAATGAGAAGTATGTACTCACTGCAATCTCCCAGTACCAAAGTATGACGCCAGAAGCTTCGGGGACAAGGAAATGCTCTAGATCAAATTAAGGAGCGCGCAGCGTGCGATGGAATGAGACATGGTAAGTGCAGAATTAAGAGGTGGAAAGCGAGGGGAATGGGTCGGAAGAAGCAGGAGTGGCTGATATTCTTAAATTAAGTAAATGAAGGAAGCGGACAACTGCAGGAAATGTCATGCATAGGACAGATAATAGATTAACAATAAGAACGACAATATGGATGCCAAGAGACGGAACACGCGTCAGAGGAATGCAAGATGTTAGGTGTAGCGATGAAATTGAGAAATTCGGCGGTGTAAAGTTTAATCAACCTTCTCAGGACAGAACAAATTGGAAATCGCTGGGAGGTGCGTTTGTCCTGCAGTGAACTTAGATAGGGTGTTGCTGATGGTGGCGAACCGGGTGCTTGAAAATTCTGCGTTTGGCCTCAAGCAAACGTTCCCTTGCTCTTCAAGAACCCAGTTTAGCGTAACCATTCTAGTGCTCGTCTATTCTTCCCGTCGTTCATTCATCAAGATCCACGTTTGTCTTGGCGATCTTTAGAATTGTGTCAAGAAGGAGTGGCAACTGATACGAAGAATGAGAGGGAATTCCGCATCTGCGCTTCAAACGGATGGGTAGGCCGAGTGTCTGCATCTATAGACCACGACATTTTTTCCTTTAGGTTAGAACGTTCGAAAGTTTAGCGAGACCTAACTATAAGAAAATGCTGAAGCGATGCACGTATGCGACGAGAATAGCAGAATGAAAAGCCCCACGTCGGTGACACGTGAGCTTCGCCGGTGATTGCTATGTGAGCTGGATACGGCCTGGGAGATGGGCCTTCCCCACATAAAAAGGGCGACCGAATTTTTTTTTTCAGTTGCCATTCTTTCTCTAGCCATTTGGCTCTGCAGGAAGATACGGCTGTGCGAAACCCGTTCCTTTGGGAGTATCCATTATGTGCCTTTCGTCGTTGCTTAAGTGTCTTAAATTTTCTTTTTTATTTCTTTCATTCTTTCTTCCTTTTTTGCTGTAAGAGTCTTTCGTACCACGAGAGGTCGGCATGCTTGCATATTCAGCTCCGATTTGCCACGTGTTTCAAGTCACTGTGCGTCTTGAAATTGCGAGAAATAGACCCGCCCCTGCCCCCGCCTACCCTTCCATCCCCTCTTTTTTTTTTTCATTTCATAACCTGTGGAGCCCACGGTGCTCTTTGTCTGATGTCACAGGACGCGATATCCACGTTTCTTTTGCCTTTGCTTATTGTCTAGACTGGATCGTAATACGATATGTGGATGGCATAAGCGATCCCTTCAGTGAACAATGCATCTTTGAGAAAGTCGCCTTGGTTTCTGGCTCAGGTGCGTCCGGTTTGAAGGGAATCCTCTATGGCTCTGAAAATAACTACGATTGCCTTATTAAAATACGCGAAAAGCGCGCATTCAAATAAGGTAATTTTGCGCAAAGCGCACAAAATACCTTTAGGAGAACGATGAGGCCGCTGTACTCAAAATGAATGACGCTGTTATGTACGTGGGATTGTGTAGATTATGCGCTGCGACTATACCGAGGCATCTTTCTTTTTTTCTTTGCGATCATCCCTTCTACGTTCCACTTAAAATGCTCATACTCTACATGTGGTAATGGATAGTTAGACTCACGCGTAGAATAATTAGTTGCGTAATCACAAAGAACAGCACTTGGCGACATTGCCTGTGATTTCCAAGTGTGGTGTGTGTGTGCGTGCTTGCGTGTGTGTGTGTGTGTGTGTGTGTGTGTGTGTGTGTTGAGCTGAACAACCCTTATTCAGGCATTTCGTCGAACATTTCAGTTTATCTTTTGCTGCGTTTCGAGCAGAAAGTTTTGATAGCGAATGGCAGTACCTGATATTGCCTGCGGCTTCAATTATTTCCGAATAACACGGATAAGCCACGCAGTTTATGCATACAAAAGCGTAAAAGATAACAATGTGGCAGAAAATGTGCAGATACACTTCTTGCCCTCGTATCCTATTCGCTTTACCTTACACGGGAGCTCTGTCACGGATTTTGGACAACAAGGAAGCGGACGACATCAAGTTCGCTGCGAATGGCAAGCCGTTTCTCTTCAGTGCCCTCTCGCAGTCGCTCTCATCCTCACGTGGATGTAAATTATTCTTTGTGTGTGTGTGTGTGTTCCAGTATGGACGCTCGTTAACCCTGTGCGGAAAGCCCGGCTTGGTGACCAGGACAACGTTCGCTTCCGATGTTTCCATGTCGGTTCTCGCACCATATAATAAAGATAAGGCGTTGACATCTACGCTCGTTACGACATGGCCCCGAGGACGCTGCCATAAAAAACGCCGGCTGCTTTTCCCATAGACACTGCTGTCGGCTCGGAACGCGTCGAGCCTTATCATCGCGAGCACAACGTCCGAAGCCCAGTCTCAAAATCCTTTGTGCAAGCACACTACGCAGCTCTTTCTATAGCGATGCATTCCATTTTTTCTCTCTTCCTGTTTGTTTCTTTTCATCGTTTTGCTCGCTTGCGCTTTCTGCGAAACTGACAGGTTGTTTGGCGCAGCTCCGGAGTCACCATTGAGTGAGCGTGTGTGAACTTGTCCTGCATCACCGCACTTGCGAAGCGCACTCAACTCGAACACCCCAGGACTCGCCTTACACACCTCACACCCATCCGTATAACATATAAGATTTGGGCCTTAATCAGAGACATTCGGCAACCTTGAAGTGCAACCCGTCGTGGTGGCATTGAGGCTACGGGTTGGTGGCGTGCTAAGTCCACGGCCGCAGGATGGAATCTTGGCCACGGCGGTGATAATGCGGCATCCGTTCTTCGAGCTTAGACGTCAAGGAAATCCACAGAACCAAGTCACGATGTCATATCTTGATGCCATATTATGAGGTATGGCGTCATCTCATGATGTCGCGCGACAACGTCGCGTGAAACCGTCAGAGTTCGCTACCTTTGGGTACGGGCCCACACGTCTACGGTGGCTGCTCGCACGCGGAGGCGGATGCGCAGTTTTCCGCGATACGGAAATAAAAAACTGTATTGGTGTAAAAAATGTAAAAGCTGTACAGGCTTTGCAGCTTGGCTGCAAAGCCTGTACAGTTCGAAAGGCGTCTGACGTGACGTTACGCAAGTCCTAAAGATAATTGTTGCGACAGTTCAGTTGACGAAACAAGTAACCGCTTAACACATTGTTGGGGACGAAGAAAGCAGGATGGGGCCGTTGTTGCCTCTTCAGATGTATCAAAGATTAGTGTACCGTCCCTACCCCAATGATTTATGCACAGCCGTGGATGGGGCCCAGGAATACCTCATTTGTCTCCGCACTACGAACGTTGGTTGGTAGCACGGAAATAAATGTTGAAGGGGTAGGCTGTGTGCAGATGCTATCGTGCCTGTTTTGATCGAGACGGCGCGACCCCGCCAAGTGACTCTGCTCCACAAATAACGACACGCCCACCTCCCCACACATGGCCTCGCTGGAGGACTTTAGTAGAAAAATAACAGAGCGCGTTGCTTCAGGTAGTTTTAGTCAGGCGACTTATTGGAGACACGCACTTCTCAAACTGCATTAGCAGTTTTAGAAGTGGAGTCTAGTCGAAGTTCATAGTTTTGCGCGGTGAGGTGAAAAAGCTCATGATCTGGTATCTCAGGATACGCGATGCATTCTTTCATATATGAAAATAGCGTTTTTATTTCATTTCTTTTGTGTATTCCTCTCGTTCTCTCGTTTTCCATAATTTGCTCTCTCTTTCGTCCTACCTTCACTTCCTCTATTTACCGTATTTTAAACTTTGTATGAAGTCGTGCATGATGCAGGTGCATGTGAGTGTTTGGGATTTCTCTACTCGATTTATCCTTTCTATTCCACGTGTTAGGTAAACGTTCATGTGGTGTACCTACATTGTTGTATCTATATTTGTGTGCTTGCTGGATGCCTTGTGCAGTGGATCGCTGTCAAGCGGGAAGTTTTGCTTTCTGTCCGGGCCTGCTCTATCATGGAGATAAATTTAAATAGAATCTCTTTTACTGAGATTTAAATAATCGCTGTTACATGAAAATTAGGTTGGCGTTGTGCCCCGCTATGTGACAGATGGCAGCCTACACTTTCCTTATTTACTTTGCGTCCCTCTGTACCTCCATGTTAAGAGCACAATAATAATAATAACGCAACACAAGTCTTCCGATACACACCCATGATTCGCCTACAAGATGATTTCTGGGGCTTTACGTCCCAAAACCAGCTATGATTGAGAGGCGCCGTAGTGGAGGGCTCCGAAAATCTCGACCACCTGGGGTTCACTGACACTGGTTCGCCTCCATCGAAATGCAGCCACCGCGCCCAGGATTCGATCCCGCGACCTTTGGATCAGCAGCCGAGCGGCATAGCGAGTAACAACCGTGGCGGGGCGTGCATACAAGAAAGAGTAGATACTAGGATAAAATTTAAGTTACGTGTTTCTCCGATGATGTCCAGTACTGACTGCAATGTCCAACTCTGCAAAAATGTTCAATTCATGTACACTTTGTTTCTTGTCAAGAAGGAAGAATCCTTATCATGAGATATATCGGCATTTATTTCATGCAGCCTTTTACAGACAGAGAACAGCGAATAGATAATTGCGTGAAGCTTCAGCTTCTCTCTTCGTCATTATTCTATATACCTCTTAGGGACACGGGTCACTGCAGGATATTGCTCAGAAAGCGGCCTTTACCATCCATCCTCCCACGCATCTTTTACGACGTTCCTAGAGCTGCCTCGCTCCGTGATGGCATGCCGTAAAACTGATCGCCAAAGAAACTTATTGCTCAAACTTGGGACGTAGGGTGCACGCTTCCCCAAGGTCTTATCCAAGTCATTCCGCGTTTTGCTTTTTTTTTACAAACTCTGTTCCGACGTTATACTCCACAAGCGCGTGCTGTGTTTAGGCACTGTGACGACACAACCTCGTTTGAAACGCACAAACTCCAAAGATTCTTGGCAGCGACGTTTTTATCACGATAGTTTATATATAGCAGAGCTTCGTGGTGCTTTATTGATTGAGGGAATTCGCCTGGGTGATTGACTGAGGCAGTCTTGCGTGGACAATAGGCGCCTGGTTGTTCCTGAGACAACTTTATGTTCGCATGATTAGCCCTGAACATGAAGTACATTGTGTCGTGAAAGCACGCGTGTCCATTGAACCTGCAACAAACTGGAGAGCTCTAACAAAGGCCCCTGCGACGCTGGTACACGTCCTCCCGGTTGGCCTGGCCGCGCAGGGGACCACTTTAATTTTTCTCCGTCAAGGACATTTAACGGTATATGTTGCTTGACCTTTCTTTCACTGCACCCTACATATTGCGACAATGCGTGATTCGTTGGTCGATGCAATTCGGACATTCACTAAGTTCCTCTAGTCGCTCGCTTCAATTCGTCAGGAGTGGGAGAGCAGCAAATAAAGATCCCTACATTGAGTACCCTTCACGTCGTTACGAAACGAGCTGCACCCTAGACGTTGAGTGTCAGCGTTACTTTTCGGCGAACGCAAAATTCTAGTGAACGAGGTATAGACGGCAATGTCAGGGTTCGTGTTGACCGACACTGATCGTAAAAGTCAATATTCACGCTTTTATTCGAACATGAAGCCCGCGGTAGGAGTTACATTCCTGGAAAGTCGTTGAAAGGAAAAGTGTAGGACATTGTGCACACGTTTGCAAGTTCACGCAAGAAAAAAAAAGTGCTATAGCATTAGAGATGGCGCCGCTCGTTTCATTAATGTAATGTAAAGAAATCTGATGGATGCTTAGGCTTCACCTTTCAGAATGGAACGCGATATGTGTTTTGGAACTCCGTTCGCGTTGCCTTCTTATCTGCTCACCGTGCTATCGCGCGGTAAAACGCGCGGAGAAGATAAAATAAATCCAGCGCTTCTTTTATAATACGCTACATACGCTGAATATCTCTTAACGCTGAGCTGCCGAAGGGGCGGACGCCCTCTGGATGACGTTAACGCAAGCTACCCACCCGGACCTCTATATATGCCGAGCTGCACGGACGCGCCGCGGATGGCGTGGTATAACGCTGGGAAATGGATTTGTTTCTTCATAACAGAATGACGTTTTCTCTTAATGCAATTTAGAGTCCGAGTTACCATGTACGTACGTGCGTGATGGTTAGGTCGTAGTTTACATTTCTCTTGACGGGTTTTACTTTGAGATTACTTTTATTCACTATTGCATCTTCGCCGTGGCGGGGACATGTGCGATCGATGGGGGTCGAGAGGCCGATCGCAGATTTTCTGAAACACCAGCCTTCATGCTATCACACCAGAAGAACAACCGTTAACTGGTTTCTGCCGGTGTTACAGGCTTATAGGAAAGCGGCTGGTTCCCAAAAATTCTGAGGTGATGTGAGCGGTGGCCGCATCGAGTGGCACTGGTGCAACGTGTCAGAGCTGCAATCATTATAGCTATCACTGACAACGAAGCACCAGAACTACATCAACGAGATGCAGCAATCCTCAGAGCAGCCACATATTGGAAGCGTAATACATGATACCAGGGACCCAACATGAGGGAAAGGCGAAGATGACGCCGATAGCTACAGAGTAGCACTGCTGATCGTTAGGTGGGAAGTTTGGTTCGCCTCGCCCCCTTTCATTCTGGGGAAGACCGCCGCATTATGAGGGAGGTGAAGCAGAACATGATGACTGTGTAGACGATGAGTTAAAGAGCTGCTGGGAGAGACTCTGGTACAAACGTTGTTTCACTGTGCTAGCGGACTGACACGCTGACGTTGATGGCTGAGTAGCACATTTGCTTTTTTCGTGTGGAATTTATGTTACTCCGGTCAGAGGGTGGCTGAGAGCCCACATCACCATGAGAGCCCACGTCACCTTTTTGGTTGCCTGATTCACAGCGACATGACGTGATTATCTCGGCAAATGAAACATGCACGCTTATGATCCAATGCTCACTTGTAGCGTTCCATTCCGTTAGAGCGGTACGAGCGACCGCTTCGTAGGTATACCACATATGATTTTCGATATCTCCGTTTGGGATGTGTTTTCAGTAACTCAGTGCATATGTGTATCGCGGGGTTCTCCCCGGAAACTTTTTAGCGGTGGAAATTTTTCAAGTGAAGGGAGGAAGACGGGGAGGGGGGGGGAGGTGCTGTTGGAAAAGGCAGGACTCGAGAATGCTGCTAAATAGAGCGCTGGAAAATCGCTGAGCAACAGGTGTGGAATTGAAATGTAGACGTTCTTGCAAAAACTAAGAACATTGTATTTCCGGTCGTATGCAGTTCTTGGAGCTGCTGTGCGCGCACAGGTGCCATTGTCGATTTCTCACGGGCGCATTTTAGGTGTCAGAGCGGTCCGTTAGGACGGTGGGCGGCGAGCCAGAGCAGTGGGCGGTATTTTCGCCGCCGCCCACCGTTGGCCGCCCACCCTGCCGGACTTAATGGGCTTGCCTGGTATAATTTGATTCATTTCTGCATTAAAACCCGTGACGTCACAGATATTTGACGGCGTCTGTTAAGACCTACGAAACTATTTATGGGTAAAAAAGCCTACATTGTGTTCCAAGGAAGCCAGAGGCTTAACACAGGGAGTTTCAGAACATTTGATGAAGCAGATTTGGCAACAATACGGAAAAAGAAAGAAATGCCCCGCCACGGTGGTCTAGTGGCTATGGTACTCGGCTGCAGATCCGAGGGTCGCGGGATCGAATCCCGGCCGCGGCGGCTGCATTTCGATGGAGGCAAAATGTTGAGGCCCGTGTGCTGTGCGATGTCAGTGCACGTTAAAGAACCCCAGGTGGTCGAAATTTCCGGAGATCTCCACTACAGCGTCTCTCATAATCATAACTGGTTTTGGGACGTTAAACCCCCACAAAACAACAACATCATTTCTGGGGTTTAGTGCTTCAAAACCTCGATATGATTGTCAGAGACGACGTAGTCGACGGCTTCGGAAATTTCAACCACCTGGGATTCTTTAGTGTGCACTGACATCGCACAGTAGACGGGCCTCAACATTTCGTCTCCATTAAAATGCAGTCGCTGCTGCCTTGATTCGATCTCGCTGCTTTCGTATCAGCAACCAGTGCGGCGGGGCATTGCCTGGTCTAGACTACAATATTACGCGGTAACCATAGCGTCACGAAATGCAAACGATTTCTGGGACTGTTCTTTGCCACTGTAATCTTCATCCCTTTGTGTACATTCCTTTATTAGATATTTAGCAGTTATGGACCAGCGGAGCTTCCACCTTGTGCCATAATCTCGTTGCATATGTTTAATTATACAATTGAAAAGTACCCTTTCCAGAAAAAAGAAAGATCTATTAGCCTAAGCACGCTTCCACCTTGTGCCATAATCTCGTTGCATATGTTTAATTATACAATTGAAAAGTACCCTTTCCAGAAAAAAGAAAGATCTATTAGCCTAAGCACCACTAGCGGAAAGAGGACGCACAAGAAAAGAGCGTTACTCGCAACATTATCTTGTGACCTTCTAGTGGTCGTGCTGAGGTGTCTAGTTTCATCTCGAAGTTACGTACCTACTAGCGCAGGAATAACCGCTGCTCATAGTTCCTACATCGATCAAGATATCTCAAGGTAACTACGCTAAAGCCACTCTCGTGACATAGTGTGAAGTTTCTGAACGTGTAACTGCGTAGTGCGATGTACTTGATAGAGAAAAGTTCCAGTATGACGCACTACTCAGAAAGATGAGTCGACGAAGTATCAGAGCTTCAGGATCTGTGAGAACGCCAACGACAAACTAGCAGCAGGTGCTCGGAGGTGCACTACAAGACGGATGCGCGGCGACACCATTAATGGCTTGCCCCGTTGGCATTCCCTCCTGTGACGAACTACTTTATTGACCATCAGACCCTGCGCGCAGCCATGCCACCTAAATATCGCACGCCAACGCTCTATCAAGCTCGCCACAATTAACACAGGCATGAAGTAAAGACTGTGCACCGGACGGGCTACGACTTGTGGATCATATGTCAACAGAGTCCTAAATTTTCTTGGATATCTTTCTAGGGGCGAAGTCTCCTTTGTTTCCCGAGGTACGTTTTCCTTTGGTGTGCGAGTAGTATGGTTCAGACTCGACATACCGAGGATAAGCTTAGAAAGAAGAGTTTAAAGCGTTGTTAAAGGTCAACATGAATCTTTTAGAGACTCTCGACCGTGTTCACGCCCCCCCCCCCCCCCCCTTTTAATTATTATTTTTCTGCCGTGGTTAGAAACTATGCAAGAACTCTTTCTCTACGCAACAACCTTGCCTGTTTTATTAACCTGGTTACTCTTAAATTCTTAGCGACAATGGAGAAGGATGATATGGAATGCGTAACTCAGAGCCCTTAATGATAGCCATTGTATGCCTTCTATTCATGCTTCGTTATGTGGGCGTAAAGTGCGTTTAAAGCGAAAAAAAAATATTGTCTTAGAAATCTCTTCGCTGTCGTCGTGCTCAGACGATCCCCGTAAACTTGCCGTATTCACTCTAATCTCGCATTCTTTTGTACTACATGGTCCTACATTTGCTTCCTTCGTTGATGCGAGTGAAGTCCGCTAATTTTGTGCCACTTTCATTTCACGCGGCAGAGACGGTAGCAGTGGAGAAGCCGTCCGTGAGGTGAGTATACGTTTCACGTACTTTCGTACCTTGAGGGCATGCAAAGACGCTGTTTCTCACTGAATGTCTGCACTTGGTACAGAACTTCCGAGCTGCTTTATATAGAGCGCAGTAGAAACATTAGCAGGAACAGGAAAATCGCCGTAGTGCTTAAGCACTACGACAGTTGCCCCGTATAACGCTCCGACAGAATTTACCTGCTGAGTTGTTGCAGCCGACAAATTCAAGCATGAAGTTCTTGCTGAAAATTTCTGCTTGCGTTCCTGTTAGAACTTTCGCAAAAGCAGATGTGCTCTACGTTGATACCGCCGAATATGGGAGCAGGAACCATTATGCGATACCCGTCACAATCTCTCACGGCCCGTTAAAGAACCCCAGGTGGTCGAAATTTCCAGAGACTTCCACTACGGCGTCTCTCATAATCGGAGTTGGTTTTGGTACGTTAAACCCCACAAATCAATCAGCCAATCAATCCTCCGTGAAGGGGGTTCCCTCGACCCACTGCCCACTGCCGCGCTCGATCCACTCTTGACCTCTGTCCACTGCTACAGGATAGTGATTGTGCGAAGGTAAAGAAAGAAAGAAAGGAAGAAAGTTGCGAGTGTGCGTAGGGGTTGTGAGAAATCATAGAAAACCGTAGCCACTCACAAGGGAAGCTCTGGAGAACCAAAGTTCAGCTGACTGAGCAGATTTCACTGTGCGTGGAAGTGCCGTGTAGTCTTTTTTTTTTTTTTTTTTGGTGGCCCACTGAGGCGCACAGAAACAATACAGACCTGACATCAAGAACGGCCTATGTCGCATCGTTGCTGTCTTCAAGCGGGAGTAGGCAATTGGGGACGTTTTGAGAGGTACTATGTCCTGGTTTCGGCATTCAATGTGTAGATTGGAGAGAAACACGATATAGGAGTTTCCTAGAGCGCAAGACAAACTAGGAGCCGAGCGACACACGGCTGGCACATATGACAAGAAAATTCGTAGTATCTTTAACGTGAGTTTCAACAGTGGCCAGCGACTATTCAAAACTCACCGGAGAGAGTGTGAAATGAGGAGAGCGGGTGCAGAGAGGGAAAGAAAGCGAGACAAATAAAGGGCGACAGAAATAAGGGAATAAACAAAACGAATTTTCTTGGCGAGGTGGGATTGGAACCCGGGTACCCACGGTCTGCAGGCGACAGTCATAACCATTAGGCTGTACATCCCCGCTTGCAGAAAATGCATTCATGGGAACCGCATGATCATGCGGTATCGATAATCGTAATACAGCGCGGCACGGACGACAGAAAGAAAAACTGGGAGAGAGAGAGAGACTACGGTCAGGACGCCCCAAGGAAGAGGCCGTTTTGCTAAGCCTCCACAGCTCCTCTGGTCACTGATGTTTCCGATAGCACAGTAAGGGATAACATCTTTTTCTTCTCTCACTTAACATCAGCAACATTTCGCAGTTCCAGTGTAAATCGTAAATCAATTACGCCATACTCTCACGAGCGAAATAATCTGTAAGTGCAGGCTCGCTTCGAGAGTACTGATTCGATTTTGACTTCTCGTGCACGAAAATTTGATTCTTCAGATCGCTCTGCATGGCCTTTTGAACAAGCGATATGCGCCACGGTATGCTCTATTTATCTTTGACGATTACGATATAAGAACTAAAGGAATGTAAAGCAATCAGAGGAACGGTGAATTGGAAAACACACAGCTGCCGCCGGAGCTTGTCGAGCATGTGCGAGCCACGCTTGCTACGTGATCAAATAAGATCAGCGCTACATGCCTTGTCGTTTCGCTTTGTAAGGTCTACTTAAGCCTACGAACCACTTCAGAAGATCGCGAAGCACAGCCATCGTGTAATTTCTTTAGCGTGCTGCTAACAAGAATACCTGCGACCTGGACACGTAGGCAAATGAGAGTAAATAGACGGAGCCGTGCGCATAAGTAGAGTGACGTTTTACCGTACAGATTCTCCTGTCTTTCCCCTCCCACCCAAATTTTACATGGCTTCTAACCTGTCTGCACTCCGTAACGCTTATTCATATTGAATCTTAGAAGTGTAGTAGAGCGCAAGGATACGACACTAGATCGGCTGCCCGTTCTATTTTCTGTAATGCTTATGAGGCACTTGCCATCATGTCCTGCTTCGTTCTGTCATAAACGAATTCTCGAGGACAAATGGAGGTGAGGAGTACTTCGACTAGTCCAATTCTGTGTGTATTCCGGCCACTGCGGACGCATTTCGATGGAGGCGAAATGCTTGAGGTCCGTGTAGTTTACGATGTCAGTGCACGTTAAAGAACCCCAGGTGGCCGAAATTTCCGGAGCCCCGCCACTACTACACTTCTCATAATCATATGATGGTTTTGGGATCTAAAACCCCGGAAATCCACTTCTGTGTGTTGTGAAGGAAAGAGATGAGAAAATGAATGAACGTATCGCGGTTATAAAATAAATACACAAATACTGTGGGAACTGAAATAACTAAAGGAAAAATGCGGAGTATTTTCTAAAAGAGCCAAATCCAGAAACCTAAAGTGAGCTGTCTTTGGTTGGAACTTAATGTGCACCTTAGTTTCTCTTATGTGATTAATAACTATAATCAAAGCAGGTCAATTCTCGACTCTAAGATGGACTCAAAAAGCAGTTAACCCAACCAAAAATGAGCCAAGTGCTGCATCTCCTTGAATCAAAGTGGGCCGGGTCCACTCAACCAGTGCTGTGTGCACTCGTGACCCAAACAGCAAGTAACAGCCGCAGTCAAGCTGTTCAACGTGTGCTTGTTGCTTTGTTATCGTGCTTCTGGTTGCTCTTTGTGAAAGTCGGTGCACTTTAAGTGGAAGACGACGGATATGAAGAGACTGGGGACCGGTTTATTTCTAGAAGAAGCAGTGATCCCAAACGACAGACTTTAGAGCCAGCAAGGAAGATGCAACTCTGAAGTGCGTGCGCAGGAAAAGAAATTAATGTACTCTCGTCTTGGAAAGCTCGACAAAAAAGTTCAGAGGCAAATTTAAAACGTTCCCAAAGGCCCAGCTCGGAATCCCAATGACGCAGGGCCATTACACCCATGCAGCAGAGGAGTCAACTAACGAAGACAAATTTGTGACGTTAATTTTGTCGCAAAGTATTGCGATATTGCTCATGTGCTGTAATGGAGACCTTTTATGGGCTATCCAATGCAAGCGTAAAGAAGATGGTTAAATCAAAATGAGTCAGTTGCTGTGCTACACATCTATAAGAGCCAAACCCAAACTTTACTTCTGGATTACGGTTACAGTAAGCCACATACCTTTTAACTGTAACATTGCTTCGATGTATTTTGGTGACATGAATGCACTCAACCATAAATGCCTCAACCATAAATCCCAGCAGCGGAAAACTGCGTTTTTCTCGGTTATGCTTAATGTGTAATGTGAACTTGGCCCTTTTAGGAAAGAAACACCTCACATACCATTGTGCAGTCCACTGAGGAAATTCTCTTTTCAGTGAAAATTTCCCAAACACACTCGTGTCATTCGTTCATCAAATTTTCCCTATGTTCACGTCTTTTCCCCGCATATGTACTTACTTTCAGCATCTACTATATGAACAAAAAGGGGTAATGCGCAAATTGGCAACCACAGAGATCGCACCCAAAACCGGCACCGAGACACACGCACACGCCACGCTCCATGTGGTTATCAGTTTGTCCAGTTTGTTCCTGTGTGTTAAAGCGCACCAACTCGCCCAACAAGTTCTTCTGAATGATCATGTGGTTCAGATAGATTATGAGGTCATGAGGCTGCGCAGCTAGAATTCGGGCTAGCTGCCGAAGTTCATAGCAAATCGACGCTGTAGTGGCTCTTAAATGGTGTATTACTTAAATGGACATTTAAGTGAAAAATTTTTTTCTCGTATTAGTACGTTAGCTTTTCACAACACCAAAAACGCCAGTCTCGCGAGGAGAAGACCCTCGGCAAGCTAGGAAACGAGTAAGAAGAAAATGCGAGTGGCGACGCCGCTTTAAAATTGCAGCATTAAAACCCGTGACGTCACAGATATTTGACGGCGTCTGTTAAGGCCTACGAAACTATTTATGGGTAAGAAAAGCCTACATTGTGTTCCAAGGAAGCCAGAGGCTTAACACAGGGAGTTCCAGAACATTTGATGGAGCAGATTTGGCAACAATACGAAAAAAGAAAGAAATAGGCCTTCTGACGTCATTAGGTCCCGTTGTTCCGGCGCGAATTTCAATATTGAAGCTTTGACGTTCAATATCTTTTTTCTAATATTAACCATTAGATGTCAAAATTAACGACAATAGAGTTCTCGAAATACAAATTATCATACTAAATCACTTTACCTTTACACTTTAGTATCCCTTTAAGACTCCCTGTGTTGAGCGGTGCATTTATCTGCACGATTGCACAGCAGTGTAGAGGCCGTTTCAACGGACAACTGAAAGGATTCGTGAAGTTACTGAACGCGCACACAGCATCCAGCCTGAGGGACGTAGGCAGATAGTCTGCGTAGCAAAATGTCGTCGTCATTCAAGCCGCTACACTGAGCACGAAGGCTCTACGAAGACCAACGGCCTCAGTTCGGGCTTTTAACACACAAGGGTGTCGCGTCGCGGTCTCTGCAGCAATTCCGGGACAAATCGTCGCGACCTCTGGCATTGCGGCATGAGCGGCTTCCATGACGACATCGTCAGTTATTGGTAAGCGCATGCTTACTGAACAAGCTGCGTTGCTGAAGATAGCCGTGAGCGGATCGCCATTCTACCGAGCCGGAACGGCGGTGTCTCCACCTACCGGAGACATGTCGTTCAGACACGTTGCTGCACGTCGTAAAGACAGCTATAGCAGGTTTCGTTCGGCTAGGTCGGCCGTGGCTTGCAAGCGTCTAGCAGGGGCGGAGACGTAAGAACGCGACCTGGTCGAGCGTTGCAGCGTGCTGCCTCCTTGCACCACCTTTTCATGTGTCCTCATCTACAAGTACCGTTCTAAATAGTGCTATAAAAATGTTTACGACGAAAGGATATTCGACCCTTGTTTCCATATCGCGGATGCTGTAGAACTGGTTTTCTTTTACGTGAAAATATTTACGTCCTTTGTCCTACATGGGGCTTTACTCGGGCACCCAAATCGTTTACTCTTCACTGCTGTGGCTCTTTATTCGCGCCTTCTTTTGCTTCGGCACTGTCTTTTCTCTGGTGTTTCCATTATGTGTATCTGTTGTGTTCTAAGGCTAATACGCGAGTTTGCCTTTGATCGCGCAAGCCATGCTTGGTTCGTACGTACTGTGTTATGGGCGTATATAGCTTTGCGAGCTTTTCCGCACTATCGTTACCTCGCATATAACGAATGGCAGCGGGGTTGTGGGCAGTGTTCTGGTTTTTCTGAGGAACGAAATTTAGGGATGGATAATAACATTTTTCTGCAGACCAATCTTGGGCGAACATGCACTCGGAAAGTCGCCTTCTCTCGCCGATACATCGATACTACTTTTTTAAGGATAGATAAGAGCTACAGTTCAAGCCGTTATCAAATAACTCCATAGACTATGCACATCGTCCTACGAACGGTACCAACTCCAGCCCTTGTAGATGGGGTGGCCAATGGCCGAATAGAAACCATGAAATCGTATACGTATACCGTAAACAAGTAAGATTGACATTGCTGTATAAGGGTGCTATTTGACGAAGCTCGCTGTTTCCTTTTTTCGCGAAACTAGAGCCGCTTAAAAACATCGTCTACCTACTCGATTTAAAGCGAAGTAAATAAAGTCTGTGTTGGAGCCAATAGACTGGGTGACAAGTGAAAGAAAGAAAGAAAGAAAGAAAGAAAGAAAGAAGGAAAGAAAGAAAGAAAGAAAGAAATGTGACAGTGACTAAACTGCGGCGAGCGCGTTAGCTCCCCTCCCGTACCTCGCTATCGCATCACCAACCGAATGCCCGAGCAGATGAAGCCGTCTTCAGCAACAATCACGCACCGAGGTGGGATGGCACGCGACATCCAGGCCGACTGAGTGGCGAATGCCAACTGAGCGGGGGCAAATGCTAGCTCGCAGTCGAGGAAGCCGGGGGCAGACATCTGATATTTGCACCCAGCGGTCAGAGCAGCCGAGAGGAGCCTCCAATATCCTAGGCGCCAGGAAGGACGCCTGCCTTTGATTTTTTTTTTCGGTTCTCCGCGGGATTCCCTGGAATTTCTGCCTCTGGTCGCACGCCTTAGTGTACGTGTGTGAGCGTGTGCCCACAGAGAGCGGGCGTGGGTTGGCGAAGTTCGGGTGCGGTTTTGTATGCCCCTGCTTCGCCTTTCGGACGTACAGCCCTCCAGCCGACAACAGCTGGATACTTTAGGCGCTGCTGGACCAGTGCACCGTTCTTTTTCTTTCTTTCTTTCTTTCTTTCTTTCTTTCTTTCTTTCTTTCTTTCTTTCTTTCTTTCTTTCTTTCTTTCTTTCTTTCTTTCTTTCTTTCTTTCTTTCTTTCTTTCTTTCTTTCTTTCTTTCTTTCTTTCTTTAGCTGCGTTGTTATTTACCAACGCCTTGCCTACTTACTCGCCTTTAAGCGAACAGCTTGTTGTTTGTTCTCAGAGTCGTGTCAAAAGTGAGGTAAAGAAAAGAAAGAACGATATTGGTCTTGCACGGGCGAACAACCTTTCCATCAGGATCGCTTATCGTCCGAAGGGTGTGAGAAGCGGAAAAGGAAAAAAAAAATGAGACAAAGTAATGTAAATAGACACCGGACTGCATCGAAAGAGCTCTTCACAAGTACAGCCGTCGGCTTCAGAGTTCCCGAAGCATTCTTGACTCGCTTCAGCGCGTTTCCTTCGGCGCACGCCCGTCCAGGTTTTCCCGCTATTCTTTCACACCCACGCGTCATGTCTCGGCCTGGAACTCCCTGGCTCGTGGTACCTTTTGCTTGCCCTTATGGGTGACTTGTTGTCCTTTCTTTTTTTGTGTGTGTGTTCTTCACCGATCGTGCCGATTCCGTTTAATGCGTTTTTGGAAACTGCCTTGTGCTGCGAGGCGTAGTATGTGTACATTTAGGCCCAGCAAGATCGTGATTGAGTCCCCTATGAGTTTTGCTGGCATTTAGAAAAAGAAAAGAAATGTAGTACATGACTCTTGAGTTCACCATCGCCAGACAATTGAAAACTTCCTAGGGAAAATAGTCTCGGTATTGAATAGCTTGCAACGTGAAGTTTCCTCCCTCATTTGCAGGAAACGTTGCGTTGCAGTATATTTACGCGTTGTCATGCGTTTGTATTAAGCGCTAACATTTTGCACTTGCGTCAATTTTTATTATTGCATCGCCCCGCTGCGTCTCAGCTGTGGTGCCCCGTTCTCACAATGCTTCCTTTTAGCTCGAAAGTGTGTTATGCTTGGTCCACCAAGAAATCACTGATGTACTTCCGTCACGGAAGTGGATGCCTGAACAAATCAATGCACAGTTTACCACAAAACATGCCGCCCGCTACGACTCGAACGCACAACCACCCGGGATGCGACGATAGGAGTTGGAGCTTTCCCGATCATACTTCCAACACATTGAAGATACATGGAACAAGCAAAAATATCGCCTCCTTTCCACTGCACTCCAGGTTCGCATAAAGCTCCTGGATTTAGGTTTCTAGCTTTGGTACCGCCGTCTAGTAGCGATCTAGCGAAGCAGATTGCCGTGCTAATACGCACCGGCAGTTCCCACTTCGGTAACCTCATCGTCTCGATCGCAGTGATTAGCGGCGTAGCGGCGTCCTGCGGGCGCGTTGCTTGGGCAAAGTACGACCACAGACGCTGCAAAATTTGTCTTGTGTGGCCAGTTGTGTTTCGACGCGCTATGCTCCAGAAACGCAACGACGGCGGATTACAAGCCAATGATGCATCTTTCGCTACAGCGGACTGTGTGTTCACAAAACGATTCGGTGACAATCAGTTCGGTTTCGCTGGCAAAGTTTTATCGTTTGCAGGTCCTACTAGTTCATGGCAGGTTTGCGTAGAAGTCTTGAGCGCGCAATGCAGTGTCTCCGGAGAAATCTGAGTCGTTCGAGAACTTTTGCTTGCGTGAAACTGTCGAGCATGCCTGTGCAGTGCTGAGGTGCCGCTGATGTCCACGTACAACGTGTTCACATGTCCACAGTACCCAAGCCATCTCCCGCCCCTCGATTCGCAGGTAGCCGCTTATGCATTCCGCAACTTCGATAAGACAAGTTTCGCTTCCTTCTTATACCGATTCCTCTGACAAAGGGACCCACCATATTTTTTTAACGAGATGGCGTTGAGAGCCTTGTGTTAAAGAAAATCCGGTGTCTGCCCAGGCATCGGCGTAAGCTTTGGCGTACACGGCAGAAATAATCATCCGGAGTTAGCGACGTGTTTCCCCAAGCACCCGACCACTCATGCCGTGTGCCTTGGCGTTGGGGAACCAAATATTTCCTCATTGTAACATCCGTCATAAAAAATTGTGCGTAGCCTGCACTAGACGCGCAAGGCTGGGTAACAGCGGAGCTGGTGGCCTTCCCCTTCTTCTTTCGCCATCCTCAACCGTTTCCCACCTCCTTGCTGTACCGCACTATGATGGATACACTACGCTTTACTCTCTCCCTCTTACTTTCTCACACCACTGCTCTTCACGCTAACGTGCCCCCCCCCCCCTCTTGTTACACTATACTGCGGTGCTGGTGGCCTTACCCTCCTCCTTTTTCTCCTGCTCACCCTCGCTTGCCTTCCGCACAACCTTGCTGTTCCACAATATACATAGGTATGCTATCGGTTACTCTCTCCCCTCTTCATTTTCCTCTTCTTCACCCTGACAGCCCTCCTCTCCACCCTCGCTTTCCCTTCCCACTTGCTTGCTATGCTATAGTATAGGAGGCTATACTAGCTTTACCTTCTGATTCCCTTGTTTCGCTCCTTTTCAGCTTCACTTCCATTTCCCACCTCCTTGCTGAACCATATTACACATGTATACGCTTTGCTATTCACCACCTATAGCGGCTTTTTAGGGGCGAAGCTCCTTAAAGCGGCACCCGTTCGTCCCTCGTCGTAGTCGTAGTCGTAGTGCGTAACCAGTCTTACGCTTTGACCTCCAAGGTGGTGCCGGTGGGAGATTTCTCCTGTGCGTTGTTGAACAATAAAGAATTCGCAGCGTGCGCGTTAACTAAAAGCCGAATTCTTCTGTCTCTCATTCCCCATTAGCAGCCATTGGCATGTTCCAGTAGGAAACGTTAGTAGAAGTAGAAGTGTAAGTGTTAGCTAAAAGCCGACTTCTTCTGTCTCTCGTTCCCATTAGCAGCCATTGTTTACCTCCGAGTTGCCTTCAGGAACGTCAGGTGGCGCGCGAGCTCTCTCACTCTTCCATCTGCTGTCTTGTGTGAGACAGAAAGAGAGAGAGAGAGAGAGCGAAAGACTGTCCGTTTCTAACGATGATGATGGGTTTGTGCTAGCGCGTTACGGCGCGTGTAAGAAGCTGGTGTAAGACGCTGTGGCCTCTCCGCCTTATACTCTTTCAGCAGTCATGTGATGGCGTCGGCAAACGCGGTGCGCGTTCCGGCCTGTGTAAGGGGCTGCGTAAGACGCTGTGGCCTCTCCCCCCTTACTAGAGTGTACGGCATGTTTGTAACGCGTTTGTGCTAGCGTCCCCTTAAACGCCAGATCCCAGCGTTCGAATAGAGTGTTTCTGACGTCTTTACATGATGATCGACTGGGCGAATTACACGGAAGATTAACGGTTTATCGGTGGTTCACTCCGGAGCTTCGCCCACTCATCATCATTCACCCCGTGGATATGCTGTGAATTTTTTTCCGCAGCAGCGCCAGCCGGTGATGTGGCTCTTCTGGCACAACACCTCCCTGCCACGCAGACGGTGTAGACTCCGTACCCACACGAACGCAGCTAGAGTTCTTGTGATTTTAGCATAATGGGCTCTAAGGAATCGTAAAGTACCTTACAGTTAGAGCGTGCTGATCTGGTTACACGAGATCTTAACTAGCTGCGAAGAATAATTGTTTCAGTTTATCCAGAGAGGAAACTGAGGCTTTATTTCTGAACCCCTCTGGAGCAGACCCGGTATGCCGAGTTTTCTGCGGAACAAGGACAAATGCAGGGCGAGCTTGAACAGCTTCGCTGTTAAAATCGTAAACTTCAACTTAACACTTACACACATGACACCTCGGACTTCAAATTTTATGTACATGGAAACAATTGTGCTACGCGGAGGCGATGCGAGCGGCGTCACTCTTCGCGTTCACTGTGAAAAAGAACCTTAAACTTTCCTCAAATTTTCGCCAGCCTTTGTAGGCCGCGTTGCCCTCTGACCCTTAAGTTCTCTTGCTCCCTTATCACAGTGTGCAGCATTGAGCCCGATACAGCTATAACACCACCTTAGAACAACCACGTATATCTTTCAGGCAATCAAGGACAGCGTCATGCTTCTGTTGATAACACTGTGCTGTGAACTGTTTCGTCTAGTTGGCGAATGGGATGCATCAAACATGCGATCCGCGAATGATGGCTGCTGAGAGTGACGTTTTCGCTCCTGGCGGTGCGTCCTTGTCGGTCGCATGTGGTATACATCTTGAGACTAAGCGTATTTTTAAGAGGAGAACGAACCAAAAATATTGCGGGAGCCAAGGCGACCTACGTTTAACCGTCCTTTCTGAAGTTGTCAATGGTTTTGCACTGCCATAACTTGCTCCCTGAGGATATTACTCTGTAATGCGTTTTTTTTTTCTTTTGGTTACATCTTACCGCGCCGATGGTTTTATGTATGCGCTCATTCTGGCGACATTTTCTTACTTTAGCAGTCGATGATTTCTTTCTAATATATAATGTAAGCCCATTTGTGTACATATAATTACAGTCAACAGTAAACAAGGAATTCACACTTACGACAACGTCACAAAGGGGTACGCGTAACTTACTAAAATCTTCGTTGTTACGTGCGAACTCTATTCAAAATAAAATATTGTTTAGATGAATGGCTATAGAACACACAAACACCTTCCAGATCCAATGCAAACGCTAAGTAAACTTGCTGTACCTACAACGGAAACGAAACGTAAGCCTTTGCCCGTGTTTATTTTTCTCCCCTTGAATTTCTACGACGCGCCGGCGCATGAAGCGTGCAGCGCGGATAAGATGAACCTGGCGGTTTGTTTGAACGAATGATTGAAGAAACTGAGGTGGAACACTAAATAAATGAGCCTTCTGACGACTTCAACTAGACAGGATACGTAAAAGAAGATGAAGCGTAACAGGAACGGTCGTTCTGTGCTGTAAACAGCAAAGCTATTTGCGAGTTCCTTTGTGCAAAGAGAAGGTCGCTGCAATACTCGAATTTCAATCACTGAGAACTCGTACCGAGCACTTTAGGGATCTTCCCTCTTTTGGGGGTGTTGGCTGTGAGCGCCTAATGGGGTCGTGCTCAGGCTCAGAAGGTTTGATACCAAATGTCACTCGGCGCTACTGGAAAAACTAAAGTGCTACGGTATTATCGATGGTGCTCACGACTCATTTTCCAGTTGTCTCACATCGCGAAAGCGGAAAGTCCTAATTGACGGTTTTCTATCCGAATCCAGGAATGTCAAATGTGGTGTACAGCAAGGATCCGTATTGGGTCCCATCTTGTTCGCTCTGTACGTTAATGATTTCCCACGAATACTACAATCGTCTATAGCATTAGGGTATGCGGATGTACCATAATCCTATTTACAGGTAGTTTACTTGAAACCTTACAATATGCAGCATCCAATGAATTACTAGCTCTTTCAATGTGGTTTCATGACACTCAACTGGTACTAAATGCCGATAAAACAAAATACGTTATTTCCAATTCAAGAATGGAAACTGTGAACTCCGATTCAATTAGTATTAAGCAATCGCATCATTGAATGGGTTACGACTATTAAATATCTAGGCATTATAATTGACCGTAGCCTTAACTTGAGAGACCAAATCAATAACGTTTGCAAAAAGTTGTCGTTCAGCTGCTACACTCTAATACGAGCACGGCAATACTTTGATTTGGCATTGCTGCGAACATTATATTTTAGCCTATTCCGCTGCCACCTGAGCTATTGTTGCGAGTCGTGGGGCCAAATGTGCACAGCAATCCTCACTCTGATATTGATGATTTTTCCAGCACAGGCGTGGCTCAGTGGTAAAATGCTCGACTGACACGCAGAGGGTGTGGGTTCGAATTCCCGCAGAGGACGTGGTTTGAATCCTCCTCGGTGCTGGTTATTCTTTCTCAAATTTGCGCGACAGCGGTTACAGACACCGGCGGCGTCGGCGGACAACTACGGCGCCAAAAACGGCCCTTGTTGTGATCTCATAACAGCTTACGCTGTAAACAAAAGCAAACAAAAAATACAAATCTAACAATTTCAGAGTTCGAAAGGACTCGAGGAGCGACCTTCTTTATATAACCGTATACTCACCGTGGTATTCTTTACATCATCAAAAGCTCGCCGTATCTCTGAGACAAAAAAAAAAGAGAAGAATAAAGAAGCCTTTGTGTCCACTTTGACGCATCGTAGAATATAGCCAAATACTTGATGCAGTTCTTTAGGGCGGGTGGTGAACTTCTCAAATTCATTGGATACGGGTTGTATAACGATAGCTGAGGTGACCGTAAAGAATAGCTAACATTTTGCGAGTAAACGCGCATGTTAAGCATTTGTGGGCTCGTCGCAATGACAGACTTTATCTTCTGGTTCTCCCGCCGCCTCTCGTAACCGCTATCACTCACAATGAGAAACGAAAATCCATTCGCGCGCGAATTTCAGCCCAACTCAGCACTGGCAGTGTCACCAAGCCCTGCCCTACCAGAGAACTTGCGTTCTCAGCTGCGGCTGTGGTGTTATAGGTCACGTTGCAAGATATCGTGGGCTGTGCCAGCAGCCTGCTGTGCTTTCATCGACGAAGAGAAGAAAAAAAGGATGTGGAAGCGGAAAAAGAAGATTAAGGAGAGACGACGAAGAAGTGTATGAAAAAGGAGGAGGGAAAGATTAGGACGATTAAGAAGGAGAGGCGGACAGACTACGTCAGATAAGACGACGCAGAAGGACAAGAATAAAAGACGACGATGGAGAAGCAGACGAGGACTATGGAGAAGAGAACGCCAACAATTAGGAAATGAAGAAGGTGACGAAGACGGAAAAGTCTAAGAAATTGAACAATAAAAGAAGACAAAGACGACGATGGAAAAGGGAGGCTAACGAAAACGATGAAAAAAAAATAGCGAAGCTTGCCCTGGTGGCGCAAGGCAAGCGAAGCAGCGGAGCTGATGGGCGCTTGGATGGTCCGGGTTTGTCTCGGCACACCCGCATTTCTGTCGTGGCCCGAGGCTTCGGGAAGCGCCTCGCACAGCAATGCGAGGCCCAGCGAACGCTTCTGAAGATTTCGCGCCGAGCTCAGCGTAAAGACGTTCGCGTTAAACCAGGAGACGGTGGAAGACGCGGTACGCATGGCCTCAGCTTGCCGTCGTCCCACCACATTTTATGCTGCACCATGCATGCCTACGCGATTATACATAGAAGCTGCTTGGACGCCACAAGAGGACGTATGCTCTCGTGGCGCAAAGCTATGTACGAAAACACGTAGATTTGCGGGGCGCTCTGCACCGGACAAAACGACGCACGCTTGCCTTTGTCTTCTTCTTCTTCTTGTTCTGCTTGCACGTGCAATACGTGCGCCCAGCAGGGGCAGTTTTGATAGTCGTGGGCCGAGCGCAGGGAGGGCACAAGAAGCAAGAAGCGCGCGCGCGAACGCCGCACAATGGGCATTGTACAGAAGTGCGCGCACATTCTTGGGGACCAGAACTAATGATGATGATAGTTTGCCGGTAACCAAGGACGTGCGACCGTACGTCAGCCTAAAACAGCTTCGCTTTTGAAATAGACAGCAGACGTTAACGAAGAAGAGGGCGCAGAAAAAGCAAGAGAGTGAAAGAGGAAGAAGAGTAGGAGAAGCAGCACCGGAAGTTAGCCGAAAAAAAGAAATGAGAGGGCACGCATACAAAGTCCAGCTTACGCCGACATTGTGCTGCGTCCTCTAGCAGCCCTGGGAGTTTGTTTGTTTACTTCTTTTTGAGACAATGGCTGCCGGTCCGGCAACCCTGCACTCTTGAAGAGCTTGGTCCTCTGCGTTCTCACTCGGAAGGTGTGCATGAAAACACTCACTCAGTAATGCAAAGGTTTTGATAGGTTTGCATGTTGTGTGTTAGGGTTGCAACATCGCGTCAAGATTACTTCCTTTCAATGTTTAAAAATTGCTGTCAGGCAGTGAACACATCAGGGACAATAGCTCGTAAAGAGCCAGAATCATTATTCTGTGAAGCTACTTCCACAAAACTAGTCGGACTAGTTACTTCGCGTAGCAGAACGTCGCAAATGTATCACATCTCTGGTAGGAACGTTGTTCACTCGCGACAAGGTAGCCCATGCACACTTCTGAGAAAAAGAAAAAAAATGGCACAGCGACGTACTAGTGACGCGAAGAGTGGAGATGTGGCTTTTTTTAGATTAACTTGGCTCTCCTTAGCCGAACTTCACTTTCCTTAGCTGAACTCGGCTTATTTTAGCTATCTTGGCCTCTTATAAGCTAAGGGGGTATTCGGGGCCAAAATTCCAGTTATGTTTCCCAATATGTATTGCTTTGTATTACTGGTTTATGAAAGCATCTTTTCACGAAGTTTGGGGATCTTCGAACAGCAGGGCAGATTCAAACGAACTCTATTTATGAATTTGCCTGTGCAAGCGTCTAGGAATGCTCTTTTCAAAAACACTGCAGCATTGCGTAAAAGAAGCTGAACGAGAAGTGAACGCCCAAGTTGGAAAGCTTGCTTCTTGCACGTTGTAGTCGCAGGCCTTCTGCTGAAAACTATACATCAGATGAATGACTAGACAATAAAAAAGAAAGGTACGTTTCCGCAGTGGCAATGCTGAGTGGCGAGCATGCCAGAACAGAGGATGGCGGAGACACATCAGGTGAAAATCTAAAGCCGGTTTCGGGCCATTTGGAGTCGTATGAGACTTAGTTGTCTTCGAATCTGGTTACCTATCTTCATTTTTGTTTCTCCTGAGGGTTTATTGCCACCCGCTGGTGGCAGGTGGTGTGGCCGAAAGAGGGCCGTGACCATGTGCACCCTTACCGTGAGGTCGAAAGGGGAAAAAGCGACAACAATACTTGAAGCAATTTCGTATAGGATTGTACCTTGTTAAGGAAGAGGGCCCCACCTACGAACCTTGGCCACTTTGAGTACATTCTTTTAGTTCTTCAGATGTAAGTTAAATGGCCTGTCGCGCGAACTTCAGCCTCGTTTTTCTCAGTTCACACATTTTTGAGGTACGAAGAAAGTTAGGAAAAACTATCATTTCCAAACCACTTCGCCAATGGCTCTTTGCAAAGTAGCTCCTAGATAAAAATGTTGCCCGGAAGAAGATAAGACACTTTTTAGATGCTCGAATATTTTGAAAATGCATAATTATCATATTTCTAGCGTACAATGACAACACAGGAAATGAAGTTTATTTATAAAGTGATGGCATCTTGATAAAGAATGACATTAAGAATGCGCGAGTAGCCTTATCCTGCACTTTCAACCATCCAGAAGTTGTGTAATAAGTAACTAGTGCACCTTCATTATTTTTGAAATGATAGTTTTTCGAAGCTAGCACACGTGATTGAAGAGTTGGTGAATAAATTGTTGAAAACGATGCACAGCGCCCCGCCACGGTGGTCTAGTAGCTATGGTGCTTGGCTACTGCGCTGAGGGTCGCGGGATCGAATCCCGGCCGCGGCGGCTCCATTTCAATGGAGGCGAAGTGTTGAGGCCCGTGTACTGTGCGATGTCAGTGCACGTTATAAAACCCCAATGTGGTCGAAATTTCCGGAGCCTTCCACTACGGCGTCTCTCTTAATCATAGCTGGTTTTCTGACGTAAAACCCCAGAATCAATCAATAATCGAAAACGATGCAGAACTACGATTGTAGCTGGAACTGCAGTGCGAGAGTTATAAGTTCATTTCTGTCCGTGCTATAGCGCGCTGCATTTAGAACGTATTCTAATAACAAAAAAGTAAACCATCGCTAAAATAATTATGAAAATTGGTGCAGCAGCTCAAAACTTGATCCGTCAGCCCTGCATCCCCCTTAACTTGGCTTTCTGTCGATTTAACTCGCATTTTCCTTAGCTCAATCCTAGCATCCCTTGCTCGGTATACTGGGGGGTCGTCATGTCGTCAGAGCCCGTTCGCAGTCAGCTTCCCGCCGATTTCGTGCCGCGCCGCTTCTTTTCAGAGCGCAGCTCTTTAAGCCAGCCGTACGTCGTAATCCGCGAGCGAGGAAAAACACTATCACCATAACAAAATGAATGCGCGCGCATTTCTATAAAACGCACGCTATTTGCGCGCGCACTTCTTTCCTCTCTCGCGCTCGCGGCTTCAGCCTACTGCTACATAAAGCGGATGCGCGTTATAGCGTAGCATAGGTTGGTATATTGTAGCAAGGGGATGAAAAAGGGAAGTGACGGTGAGCAGGAGGGGACCAGACAATGCATAGCATTACTTGTACAGCTTGGAAAGGCAGGTGAGGCTTTTGAGCAATGACGTGAGGGTTACAAGGGAAAGGAAGAGCAGGACGTCGCAACCAGGCATTGTCCGCCAAGCCAATGCGGACCTATACGCGTGACCCAAATAACGTACAGCTAGGCACGTGACATGTTCCCGACGAAACCATGTAACAGCTAGTCACGTGACAATTCACGTGACCTAGTGGGCTCGTAGAAGCCGGAAGAAGGTAGGTCGGCCATGAGCCCGATTCATAGCCCAGCCTTGAATCTACTAGTGCAAGCTGCCCACATTTCTTTTCTAGGGTAAACTGCTTCTTCGTTCTATCCCTAATCGTAGCAGTAACGAGGAATGTTCCACGTCGGCAGTGCACGCCTTTTATACCGATCGGGGTACATCGTTACGGAACGGGACGGACGCCATGGTTGACCTCGATCTTCTTCGCTTTTTCGAACTCCAATCCGAATGGTGATAGCGTGCCAAATCGTTGTGCTCTGTGTTCAACACACTTCTGCCCTGGAATGCGCCGCGACACCGCTGTTGAAAATTTCTTGCTCTCTCTTTTTCCTTTCTTCTTCTCTGTAGCTCGCTGTAACCTCTCAGCCATGGCAAATTGTGTAACGTTGGTCGGTACAACACGATCATGTGGTTCCAAAGTTGCTTGTTCTGCAAGCGTGGTTGTACGGCCTATGGTGGTACGACGCTCGCCTTCGCACCGTGGGTGCCTGGGTACGAATCCCGTCTGGTCAGTAAGATTTATTTCGTTTTATTTATTTCTCTTTCTCTCTCTTACTCTGTATCTCTTTTTTACCTGCACCTCTTCGCATTTTCCACTCTATCTCTACGCTTTGCCCTCCCCTGTTTGCCAGTTTCGCGGATGCTCCGTACTGTTGAAACAAGAGCTGCTGCAGCTACGCCGTTGAAAGCGGTAAGGTGACTCCAACATTCGTGCCGAACAGTTTTCGTACGTATCGTTGCATGCACGATCAACAGAACACGAGCAACCACGCGGCGGCTATTGGAGCCACGTCCTTATAAATTCGCGGTTTTACGCTGAACCCGACACCTGTAGGAAAATTGTTAGAGCTGTCTGATCAGAATACAGAGCGAGATAGCGCAAGCCCATGCGAAATTTGAAGGGACATGGCGTAGCGACCCCACTACATATGTAGGCACTGACGCTTTAGGTAGAGCTTCAAAAAGATGGTATGCGGGCCTCATTGCCTAGACATTGTGTGCAAATAGGTATTGTTTACGACTCTGCGTTCGATGGCAGCAGCACTATTTTAACCCAGCACGGCGTGCTAGATGCAATGATCGTGCCAAGTCCTGCGTTGCTCTATTGCAAAATAATGCCCTCGATGTCTTTTAACTGTTAGTTGGGTGCTTTTAAACGCCCGTGACTTCTACGCTCTTCCTCAGTAGCAGTCTACGTTCTTTCTCAGTAGCAGAACCATGATTTTGCCGAATGTAAAAAAAGGCAAAGCGAAAAGACACGTTGAAGACTACTGCACTATCTGAGCGACGAATATATACTTAGTATGTATAATGTATGTATGTATGTATGTATGTATGTATGTATGTATGTATGTATGTATGTATGTATGTATGTATGTATGTATGTATGTATGTATGTATGTATGTATGTATGTATGTATGTACAGACGAACGGATGGATGGGCGGATAGATAGATAGATAGATAGATAGATAGATAGATAGATAGATAGATAGATAGATAGATAGATAGATAGATAGATAGATAGATAGATAGATGCGAAGCATGACGCATGGTATGTCGACCACACTTCACGTGGGTGTTTTCCGACGCACCGCACCACGTGCCGTCCCACACGCATACAAACACGTCCAGGGAGCTCTTTCCGAGTGCCCAGCCCTTTCAATAATTCTCTTGGCGTTTATGCGGCCGACACTCGCGTTATGAAACCAAGCGGTGATGCGGAAATAATGAGAGGCGCTCTCACCTCGGCTAACGGGCTTCTCTTTGTTGTGGAGGCGTGAGCGGATTCCGTGAATGAAACCCGAATCCCCCGACGAATGAAGCCGGAAAACACGGCACTCGTGACGGCGCTGCCCTTTAGGAGACAAAGAGCGATTAGGAAACGGCTCCGCGTCGTCGAGGAAGTGGAGAAAGGACGACGACGGCAGAGAACCGCGAAAGGTAAAAAATTCCGCGCCAGCGTTTCTATTGTGTGCGGGCTGCATACGCTGTCACAAAGAAATATTCGCGAAACGAAGGAAGGCTATAGAAGCGACTAAAAGAACGTGTGGTAGGGGCGGTGAAGGAGAGGTGTAAAGGCATTGATCGCTCGATTTTGTTTTCTTGATCGAAGGTGATCAGTGCGTGGCTCGCTGCTTGTTGTTTGCTGTGCACTATACTGCGCGCTGCTTATGTATATGGCTGTGCGGTGACAAAAATTTGGGGTGCGAAACGAGCTCGAATGTTTGAACGTGGATAAAATTGATGAGTTCATCTTTTTTCTATGTAACTCTCGAATATCCTCCAAATAATTTCGCGTTAGATTGCAGAGAAAAGGTAATGATTAGCGTGATTAAAAAAAACGGTGTGGAACAGCGCGCATACAGGCTTCGGGTAGACGGAACCTTGTGCAAGCCGACTTGACGGCTCTCAGATCACAATGAAGTTATTGCATCTGCGTAGGATCAAAGCACTCGTTCGCCGCCGTGACCCGCCGCGGAGTTTTATAGTGATTGTGACACTTGGGGTTTAACGTGGGGTTTAACGTGGGGTTTAACGTGGGGTTTAACGTCCCAAAACAAGCTCTGATTATGAGAGACGCCGTAGTGGAGGTCTCCGGAAATTTCGACCACCTCGGGTTCTTTAATGTGCACTGACATCGCACAGCACACGGGCCTATCCCTGTCGTTTTGATTACCCGCTTCTACTTTTCTCCTTTTTGCATGTTCTGAGCTGCGCTAGACGCTTAAACTCCATAATTTACGGCTCATAAGGCGCACAATTTCTTCAGGACCGTTGCATCGTTGAAACCGAACAGTTTCAACGTAAAAAAAAAGGCAATGAAACTTTTATTAAAGGCACCTCTCAAGCTCATTCCCAAAGTGTTGGAACACAACTTTCTTCTCGCGAGTTACTCGCGCAGAAGCGCTCGTCCCCAGGGATAAGTCGAGTAGCTCGAAGAGAGGAGGCGCGCCTTCTACAGAACGCAAAACGGCTGTGGAGTGGAGGGAAGATAGTTCGGAAGGTTCCCGTGTGTCCCGAAGACTCAGTCGAGGATGCTAATGGATTTCACGCGTGGCATCTACCGCCGCTTGACGCGGCAGCGCCAAACGCTTTCTTTTATCGCCTTCTCCTTGGCGATCTCGAAACCAGCACCCACCTCCTCCCCCAACCCGCTTACAGCAAGGAGGCGCGTCAGCTGCAGGTGACATTGGAGCACACGAAAAGCGCTCTGCGCGGAGTCATCAGGAACGAGATATTCCGCCTCCGAGATAACAGGACTGTTCTTGCAACGACTCAGCTGCTTCAGAAGGGTTCCTCCACATTCTTCTTCGAGGACCGCGAATGAGAAGGCAGTAATGTTTGACTGATACCACACGCGATCGCCATCTCTTCATCTATACAAACTTAAGTATGCGTGATAGTCGTTTCTTCATTGACAAGTAGAAGAGGGAGAATATTTATTTATTCATAATACCCACAGCGCCTGGTGGCATTACAGTGGGGGGGGGGGGGGGGGTGCATACATATAATACAAACATGAAAGCAGGGTACAGGAAATGCTTGAGCACGGCACACGGTAGTATTACATTTCAATGGAACAAGCAAGCATACACACTCAAAGCGCCGCAGCGAAGCTAGCGTTATCAGTAATATGCACAACAGCTGAAGGTAGGTGATTCCAGTCACGGATGGTTTGGGGAAAAAATGAAGTTCTGAGTAGTTCCGTTCGGCACTTATATTCGCGCACCTTATGCGCATGGTCCACACGGCTTGATATATAATGAGGTCGCAGAATGTAGTTACCGCGATCTATGCCAGTTCTAGAGTTATATATGTTGTGGAAAAATTTTAGTCGCAATTTTTTCTTCTTTCGCAAAGCAGGTCCCATCCCAATGTATGCTTTGCAGCAGTCATGCTAAGCTGTCTGCAGTAGTTATTCAAAACATATCGGGCTCCAAGATTTTGCACTTTCTCAAGTTTGTCCCTGTCTATGTTCGTTGGAGAGTCCCAAACCGCACAACCATATTCCGAGATAGACCGTACATACGTCTTGTACAACAGATCTCGAGCTTCCTTAGGAAAGAGCTTGGTGTTCCGTCGCAAAAAGCCCAACATTTTGCAAGCTTTCCCCGTGATGTGATCAACGTGATTGTGCCAGGACATGGACCTGTTAGGTAAATTCCTAAATATTTGAATTCCTGAACGCTACCCAAACGAGATTGGCTGATGTAATATGTCATGCTCTGTACCGTTTTTCTTCTTGTAAAATGCATGTGAACCGTTTTTTGCGTGTTTAGTTGCATGTTCCATTTCTTGTACCATTCATAAATTTGATCTAAATCACTCTGCAAATGTTTAGCATCATCTGAACAGGTTATTTCGCGGTACACAACACAATCGTCAGCGAATAATCTCATCGTTGACAAAACATTTGAAGACACATCATTAATAAAAATTAAAAATAACAAGGGACCAAGTACCGACCCCTGAGGGACACCGGAGGTTACTTCAATGACATCCGAGCTCGCTCCATTTATTACTACGTATTGTGATCGCAGTGTGAGGTACTCCTTTATCCAAGCGATTACTTGGGGATTAATGTTGAAACAATGCAGTTTGTGAACTAATAAGTCATGATCACAACATCAAAGGCTTTCTTGAAGTCAACAAACACAGGATCTACACAATTTCCTCGATCTAGCACTTTGAACACATCGTGAACAAATTCAATTAATTGCGTGACACAAGATACACCATGTCTAAAGCCATGTCGTTTAGGGTTATTCAAGAAATTAGTGTTAATGTGCGTCATAATGCTAGTGTATAAAATGTGTTCCATGGTTTTGCATAATATGCTTGTTAGTGATATGGGTCTGCAATTACATACGTGTTGCCGGGGCCCCGATTTATGAATAGGCACAACACAAGCCTGTTTCCATTCATTTGGGAAGGGAAAAAAAATAGGTGCCCAGAACTCAACTTGTCTTCCCCGTTACAGATATCTGATTTCGTTCCTGTATATACATCTGAAAAGCAGGAATAGTGTCATCTTTACGCTTTTTATTGATATGCAATTAAAGCTGTCGCTATCATTACTCATTCCGGATTTTCTGATCACTGTACTCGTCTTTGTCCGCACATAGCGATGCGCGTATATTAATGTTCTTCAATTCACTAACACCATACTCGCTTAAAGTGTATTCGTGTAATCCAGATATATGGCCGCACAAGTACGCGTTTTGAAATGAAACTGGCGATTCGCTATCAAGGGCGTCTTCATGTTGCAATAATTCGTGTCGTACAACCAACACCATACTTAACGACGGCTAGATTTCTCACGTTTACAGTCCCGAAAGGCTTGTCAGACCTAGAACTGACCGTTTCTTTATATTATAAACACCTCCTATTTCCCTGGCGTAGCGCAATAAATTATGCAGCAAAGAATTATAAGGCTTCCCATCACAAAATTATACGTTTGCGAGTTGCCTCCCTGGATTTTCGCTTGCACGAATAAAGTTTGGTGGCCTTAGCGCTATGATTCTCTTGCAATGAGCAAGAAATAATCCAACGCTTTCTTTCCACTGTGTCTTCGCTCCAGAATTCCACAGAAAGAATCCTCGAACGAGCTTTTCATAATCTAGGCTGGGGGTTTACCGAAACGACTGTGATTTCATTCGAATGGTCTAATTTCGGGTACAGCTACGTGGATATTTGTTCTGCCTTCGTGGAACTTATTGCGAAACGAAAATATTTTTCACCTGGTCCTTGTCGGATGTAAACTTATGCTCAGTCAAACTACCGACAAGTAATCTTGATGTCCAATGTTCTCCTGGTCCTACTTTGGGAACGCGCAACCGCAGATAGAACAAGAAGGATAATGAGAATGAGAAGAGGAAGAAGGTATCTCTAAAGGTCCTTACTTACGTAGGGCTGCTCTGGTAATACCGCCCCTGTGTCAATACTTCCCTGAAGTCAAATACATAGGACATTATCTGCTGCTGTGTCGATGGTATAAATCACGAGAAAAAAGGTTACTTGAAATGCCAATTGTTAAAATGGGATTGAACCCTTACATCAGAACTTTTTTTAGCTTCAGTGCTTCAGTGCTGCGACACAGCCACGGGGAGATCTTCGACCCTTTTTGTAGCCTTACTCAGTCGGCCAAGCGTGTCCGATTATGATCACATTAATACTTCCAAATTCTCCGCATTGATCCTGCAGTGCTAAAAATTCTTAATTTTGTTCACTCTAACAATTGTAAAGTTTCAGCTTTGGGAGGTTAACTAACCTGTCTGCTTTGATTGCACGTAGTACCAGCCTCCAGTTCAATCCTTTCCATGTTCTCTTCATGCGCTTTAATTTCTAACATTCATTTATATCTGTTCATCTTACCGTTTATTTACTTTATTTTATTACTTGCAATATTGCCCCAGATAGTACCTATACCTAATAAGCTACCGACAATTTATTGGCAGTCCCCCAAGTGGGTACGAGCCCTTCACGTAAATGACATCATGATAATCATGATCATCACTTAGTACGAGCTATCAACTTTTGGGTCATCACACCACATTAGATGAAGGAGCCACTACAAAGTACGGACCACTGCACTGCATTTGGATTTTCATTACGTCAAAAAGATTCTCGACACTGCGAAATGTATGTCATCGTCAAGGTCAAGGACCCGACATCTGGGCCACGCTTGACATTATTATCGTTAATCAGGATGTGAACGGCAAGCATATCGAGGTATTTGGGAGTGGTGTATACTACTCACATTAATCATGAATTTGTATCCTTCCATGCCAGTTTTGATATATGCCAAAAGAAAGAGACGCCAGTGATGAGACTTTTCGCTTTTTGGTACCGCGGCCACCCGGACGGTGTCATTCCGCTATGCATGAAACTGTTTAGGCTGTCCTGGACCGACCTGGTCTTCGCTTATGGATGCTTCTTCATGTATTTTCATCTCTCCTCATCTGCAAATAAGCCCATACCTTCGTATCAATCTAATGATTTTGGCACTCAAAACAGCAGCAACGGTTGTATATCATCGACACTGTCCGACGTGATTAGCCTGTTTGTTTTGTATGAAACACGCGTATTTTATTTTATGACACCGTAAACAGAGAGTATAGAAGGCTCTTGGTAGAGCGGACAGTTCCCGTTACACGTAACGTAAGTTAATTAGCCGGTCCTGTTATCGTCTTCCAGTAAATTAACGAAGTGGGCCGCCCCCTTGAAGCCATGTGCTTCTTGTTGTTCCTGTGGTATTGATACAGTATGCTTCTTTCCTTTCTCTTTCAGAGGAATGGGCTGAGGTCAGCAGGACATATCCCCATTTCCTCTATGCCCTTCCTTCCTTCTTCTTTCTTTCTTTCTTTCTTTCTTGCCGAGATGAGGTGAAGTCGACAAGACATCGTTACCATGGGACGCTGACATTTCCGTTTTTCTACCGATTGCGTTATTTAGACCTGTTCGGTTAATACTCTGCGGTTCCTAATGACCCCTGTCCTTCCTCCGTTCAAGGCGCTCGGCATCCGGATCATTCTGTTTCTTTGTTGGTTTCCAATACTCTTCGTAGGCGCCGCCTTTGTCCCACGCAACCTTTCTTTTTCCACTCCGTTGAACGAAGAAATGCGGTAAATGTAGCTATACCTCGTTTCTCAGGAGTTCCTCCTCCTCTCCGCCCTTTCCTGTTGTTTCTTTTATCGAGTATTAGACATTTTCTTTGATACTTGTGGTCGTTCCAGTAAGTGCCTGGCCGTTAAAGAGGCAGGGTTACAAGCCAAGCTGTATAGGCCCACCAATCGAGTGTTTGGCGGGAAACCACTTACACTGCTAATCGCATGGCTATCGTGCGGGTGTTTACGTGGCGCTGCCTACAGCTTGCAACACGGTAAACACTTAGCACTTTTTATTTTCAGGAAAGGCGATGAAGTGGTACGCCGTGGTAATTACGAACTCCTCCATTTGGTTTCACCAAAGCAGCCGTGTCCCCTCCTCTGCCCTTCACCCTCCTTCCCACACTCTCGCCTTGAAGAACTTCGCATTTCCAGTGTCTCTTTTGCGATGCCTGGTGCCGTGACATAGTCCGGTACCGCTCTGTAGGTAATGGGTGCGCTGCATATTAAAACCAAGTTATCCGTTTGCTTTACTTAGAGACATTGCAATTTATTCCTGTGGCCGTCGTGTACCTCGAACGAGTAAATGGCGTGCTGGGCGACCTTCCGCAGGAAAAATTGAATTTGATACAGCTATCTCTTTTGGATGTTATCTATCAGAAAGCGTGCACGACATAAGAAGGGCGTCCACTGACGCAAGATTGTCGTAATAGAAGCTCGCTGGGAGAGGATTTTGTAAACGGACGCGTCTCGTATAACCTGAAGGTGACGACACTGCCTGCGCGGATGTTCCTTAATTGCTCAAGTGCCTAGCGCCACGCTTTGTTGCTGGTAAAATTTGAAATTTCCATCTTGGTTATTGCAATAGTCTTCGTGAGAAGTCCCGTTGCAAAATCTCCCTTCTTTGTAATTTTCCCTCCCCGAAATTTACATAAATTCCTCGCTGTATGCGCAGCTAGTGCTCTCGTGGCGGCGGCGGCGGCGTGACCTTTGTATCAAATTGGCCCAAACTAATCTTAACGCGCGCAAATTGCAATTATGATGATGATGATGATGATGATGATGATGATGAAAAACTTTATTTAAAAGTCCGGCGATTATAAAAAAGAAAAGTTTGCTGATCCCACGCATTGTGAGAGTCGGTGTCATGCGAAACCGTGAGCGGGGGAATTGTCTCTGCCGAAAGAAGCTATTTGTGCAAACTGCATTACAGGGTGCACGCTAAACGTGGTCTAACCGGGGACGTCGGCAGCACCGTGGCGACTGAATGGCAGCTCATGGTGTGACGTAAGGCTGCTGTTCACGTTAGCCCCGCAGACCTGTGTTTTGCCGAAGAGAAATGCAGGCTACTGTGCGCTGACGTGCGCTGACGTGCGTATCGTTTAACTGCGGGATTGAGCAAAGTTAGACAAAGTTAAACCGAGTGATAGTAGAACATATACACTGTTGATTACAGTGCTGTGAACCGCCTTACACACATTAGAATCGCAGCGCACGTTACACAAGCACTATCATCACAACTGCTGGTGCCAGAGGCTTATTAGCTATATGCGTTGTGTGAAAGGAGCCGCGTAGCCTAGTGGTACGGCGCATACCTTTCACATTGGTGGCGCGGGTTCGGTACCCCCTACACCGCTTGGCAGCTGGTATGTGTCTGTGTGTTTGTTATATGTACATTTCCACCGGGAACTACGATAAACAGTATTCCTCTCTTGTTTTAGATGCGAAGGAGCTTATGGTGGAGTTCAATCCGGTGGTGGTGGTGCGCGGCGTGACCATCATTACTGCGCATGCACAAACGCTCTCCACTCCCCCTCTTCACGTGACCCTCTCCACACACCTCCTCTCCACTCCCCCTCTCCATGTAACGCCGGCGTTGCGTACGGCGGGGTTTGCTTGCCGACACTGCCGTTGCGTCTCGGCATGTCGAGCCAGCTTTTCATCCGTAGCAGTTTCCCGCCGAAATTGCCGTTTGCGCTGAGCTTCCCTAGCCCGGAGGTCCATGATCATGACAGTGTACTCGGAACCCAACCTCTGCAAAGGCAACGTAGAATTGTACCTACAAAGAGCAATGGTGGAATACGACAACGTGTACAAGAACGACCCGTTCATCATGGTGGGAGACTTCAACGTGGACATCTGCAAGAACTCCTGGATAGTGCAACGCATGATAAGCAGGTACTCCATTAAAGGAAACACCTAGTCAAACCGATGCAAACGCGGTGTGCACCGCCCGTGCTGCTTCGTATTGCCTCATGGTCCCTTCTAGCGGCAGATGGTGTAATTTTTTACGTGTGCACTAATGATACGTTACTGTCTATTTTATTTCGTCCTTGGTCGACATATAAGCTGCGTAATATTCAACTCCTGTGGCGCATACCCGCGTACCACGGGCCGACCATTCTAGGTATGTGCCACACGTTATTGTAGTTTTCGTGACGTACATGATGAGCATGTCATGTAAGCGATGTCAAGACCACTCAGTCATGTTCGTCACACATTCGCACCCTACCATCCATATTCCGCGGCATACTAGATGAACGAGACAGCCAGCCAGGAGAGCGCCGAGCCGAATGTGGCAATATAGATAGATAGATAGATAGATAGATAGATAGATAGATAGATAGATAGATAGATAGATAGATAGATACGGACAAATTAACTTAAGCTCGCCACAAAATGCTTCGCACTTAAAAAGAAAAAATCCACAGCATATCCACGGAGTGAATGATGATGAGTGGGCGAAGCTCCGGAGGTTCATCGTAGATCGTGCCGAGTTCCGGATTAATTTAGTTAACGCGCACGCTACGAATCCCTATGGTTCAACAACGCACAAGTGAAATCTCCCACCGGCACTTCATGGCAAGTCACGATCCAGTGCATATATATATATATATATATATATATATATATATATATATATATATATATATATATATATATATATATATATGGGTGGCCGGTGAACGGTTCTCCATCGCCAGCAGTCGGTATTTTTCAATCAAGAAACTCGCTAGAAGACGCTGCCTGCGCCAACCTTGTCTCTCGCGGGTGAGGGCGCGTTCTCCTTTTTTTTTGCGAGCTGGTACAGCGTTCATCGAAGAAAGAGCGTTTCCATAGCCAACGCGCGCCTTTCGCTCTCTCTCTGTCTCTCTCTCTCTCTCTCACAAGACAGCAGATGGAAGAGTGAGAGAGCTCGCGCGCCGGGAGGCACGCGCCGAGAGCGAGCGCTCACATCCTTGAGGAAAAATTCTTAGGTGAAAATGAGAGCTTCGCCTGTGAAATTGTTGAATCGATATAATAAACTGTTACAGTTAATTTGAGCTTTAAGGTGAGTGATAAGGTTTATGCGTGAGTGATTATTTTGGCTTCTCGCTTTCTCTGCCCCTGATTCTCGGCCAGTACACCGACGTGGCTCTGAGCCTTTGTTGAACCACAATGATGGCGCCTGTTGCTCGGCAGTGTGTGCACTTAATTAACCCAGACAATTGAAATTCTTTCCGAGATGATCCCAATGAAAAAATGAATGCGTTGTGTTGTATCGGCCGCACCCTTTCGCCTGCACTTTTTGTTGGCCATATGCCGTATCACATTGCCCCGTCCTCTGGCATGGTCTTTGCTTGATGTGCTCATGTAAGCTGGTGTTCCGCGGAACCATAGATTTGGCGGGGTTTCGGGCACTATGCTGCCGTACGCTGTCAACCTGCGCGCCCCGTTTGCTTTTTCATTTCCCTCGCTTTGACCACTCTCGAGATGCAGGGAACATGGCTTCCACGGTGGTACAGTGGCTAATGTGCTCCATTGCTGACTTGAAATGTACAGCTTCCTATCTCGGCTGCCGTTGTCGGATTTCGATGAACGCGAAAATGCTTGAGGCCGATGTACTGCGACACTTCAGTGCAGGTTAACGGGAAACCAGCTGGTCGAAATTTCCGGAGGTCTCCAGTATGGCGTGCTCCCAAATCATATCGTTCTTTTGTGGTGTAAAGCTCCAGTGATTATTAGGACGAACGAAGCATAAAAGCCGATTGGTGCACACACTTACAAGCCGCTAAATCAACTGACACAAGGGAGGGACACACACAGAGCACTCACTCACTCACTCACTCACTCACTCACTCACTCACTCACTCACTCACTCACTCACTCACTCACTCACTCACTCACTCACTCACTCACTCACTCACTCACTCACTCACTCACTCACTCATATTTGCGAATAAATGAGCCCCTGTAAAGGGCGCGTCACCGGTGGTGACATTGAACTGCGGCCTAGCGGTCTTAATAATAGGAGAACTTGCGGGACAAGCACGCCAAATAGAGCTCCTATAAAGGCTGCACCACCAATAGGCTATTCATTGTGTGGCATAACCACCCATCAAATCGAAGAGCGCATCTGTGACATGAAATGCACTCACTCACTCACTCACTCACTCACTCACTCACTCACTCACTCACTCACTCACTCACTCACTCACTCACTCACTCACTCACTCACTCACTCACTCACTCACTCACTCACTCACTCACTCACTCACTCACTCATATTTGCGAATAAGTGAGCCCCTGTAAAGGGCGCGTCACCGCTGGTGACATTGAACTGCGGCCTAGCGATGTTTCAAATAAGAGAACACGCCAAATAGAGCTCCTGTAAAGGGTGCACCACCTATAGGCTATTCATTATGTGGCATAGCCACCACTCAATCGAAGAGTGCACCTGTGACATGAAATGCGTTCACTCACTCACTCACTCACTCACTCACTCACTCACTCACTCACTCACTCACTCACTCACTCACTCACTCACTCATATTTGCGAATAAGTGAGCCCCTGTAAAGGGCGCGTCACCGCTGGTGACATTGAACTGCGCCCTAGCGATCTTTCAAATAAGAGAACACGCCAAATAGAGCTCCTGTAAAGGGTGCACCACCTATAGGCTATTCATTGTGTGGCATAGCCACCACTCAATCGAAGAGTGCACCTGTGACATGAAATGCGTTCACTCACTCACTCACTCACTCACTCACTCACTCACTCACTCACTCACTCACTCACACTCCACTCACTCACTCACTCACTCACTCACACTCCACTCACTCACTCATATTTGCGAATAACTGAGCCCCTGTAAAGGGCGCGTCACCACTAGTGACATTGAACTGCGGCCTAGCGATCTTTCAAATAGGAGAACTAGCGGGACAAACACGACAAATAGAGCTCCTGTAAAGGGTGCACCACCAATAGGCTATTCATTGTGTGGCATAGCCACCACTCAAATCGAAGAGCGCATCTGTGACATGAAATGCGTTCATCACTCACTCACTCACTCAACACTCACTCACTCACTCACTCATCACTCACTCATCACTCATCACTCACTCACTCACTACTACTCACTCACTCACTCACTCACTCACTCACTCACTCACTTCGGCTGCACGTTAAGGAACCTACAAGCGACTTAAATTAATACGAAGTTCTCCACTGCTGCGTGTCTCATAATTATAACGGAGTTTTGTCAGATGAACACCGCCCTCATCGCTCGTCGGCCCACAAGGCGCTAAAAGCACTTTGCGCTTTTTGAAGATGACTGGTTTGCACGAGCGCCTTGACAGTTGGACTGTCCTACAACGTCTTTTTCATTATTCCCTTCTTTCTCTCTCTCTCATATTTCTATTACCTTTGCCATTCCCCGTGTATGGGTAGCAAACGTAGCCTTCTGGTGAACCTCCTGATTGTCTGTTTTCCCCTACCTTCCTGTCAGGTGAACCGTCAGAATTGAATTTCTGATATGACGAAGCGTGTAGGTTAGCCTCTCTAAATAAGTTCAACTGTTTCAACGCTATTTATTTATGTGCACTGCGGTATAAGGTTTCTGTCTTTCAATTAGACAACAGGGTGATTAATTTGCCTGAGCAAGAACAATCTGTTGCACACACCCACGTTCCACGACTGGCAAACGTCAGAATATTTGAGGGGCAACCCGAGCTGGACGAGGGACTGTCATTTTCTTATAATTACGACTTTTACCCAAGAGGTTTGAGGAGTACGTTGATGGGCGAGTCGCTATGGTCGGGTTACGAGATGACAAAGCAAGAAGTCCTTCGAACGTGCTCGACATAGAACGGCTCAATTGCCCATCAAAAAGACCAAAGAAGAAAGAAAAAAACACCATAGGACACTACCAGAGAGAGAAAAGAACAGGGTCTTATTTCTTTCGAGCGGCATAACAGCGCCTCGTTGCGCCCGGGGAGAGTTGCATGGAGTAAGAAACACCAAAAGCACAGCCTCTGTTCACAAACAAATAATATTCGGTCTTAGGGGTTATTAACGTTCCTTACTTTCGTGGTCCTGAGTGTGGAATTTATTAGCTTACAGAGAGCGAGATCCCATTAGTGGAAGGACTTAAGGTGTCTGGACGGGTAAATTCGAAACTTTGCTGCTGCATGCGTATAATATACAAGCACACAAGCACTTGCACGCACTTTATTTGCTGTAATCGGCAATGCTGGCCCAAATCCAACTTCATGACTCACAGGTCCTAAATTTCAGTTTTGAAAAATCCTACGTTTTACCAATCTTTGATTATGTTTGCGAATGCCTGAAACGCCGCACTACTTATAAAACTTAAGCTTGTTCCTTTGTTTTCTTTCTCACTTCGACAAGGAAGGTTAGAGGTGACATCAGTAAAACTGGCCCTTGTGGAACGCGATATAGCAATGTAGATTCCTCTAGGTTGGCGATATTTTAGTTAAAGGAAATGAGTGGATCAGAGACATAGGTGGAAATGTACGCAGAGGGAAGCTTTAAGGACTGAAAGTTGAGCGAGTTGGTAACTGTCCATAATCAAAAGAAGAGGCGTGCAGGACACGGACACAAGGAGAGCAGAGAACACCACGAACGCCGACTAACAACTGATGCAAAGCACAGAGGCGAAAAAGAAGGAAGACACACAGCTTATCTGCGCATGCTCGGAATGGTAGCGCCACCTGTCAAACGGTTACACGTGCCGGTCTTCGCGATAGACAACTCCTAAGGCATTCTATCTCCTCTCTGTTTAAGCTAATCGACGGCTGACTCACACATGCACTTCCACTAATACTGATATGCCAGGCCTCAACCAATAAACGCGTATCTTCGTTCTTATGCCTGTACAGGATCTCGGTTTTGTCTAACTCGGGCATGCAGCTACAGACCTGGCAGTGCAAGGATAGATTGGACGGCGTCCCACCTGATAACGACCTTCTGTGTTCAATTAATCTTTGATTAATACAACTGCGCAGTTTGCCCTATACATAAAAACGTCCGCAGCTAAAAGGAATCTTATAAACCACACCCATGCGACAGTCGGTGAAATTGTTTTTGGCTAAGTGCTTAACCGGACAGATATACGTTCGCTTCTTACCTTCCATCTGCTCATTTCTTCTATGCACGGCAGCACAAACCCTTCCTAACTTATTGGGAGCCGTAAACACAACATTAACCCCATATTTACTTCCCACTTTCTTAAGCCTGTGCGAAACTGCGTGGATATACGGAATACTCACGACCTTTTTCTTGTTAATGTTACTCTCTGCTACAGCTTTCGTTCCCGTCGAAATCGACTAAGACGCTCAGCTACTGTGGCTATGGCTACTCTAGGGTAACCTGCATCTAAGAGGCGCTCCACCTGCGCATTAAAGCTAATGGTCAAACGGTGCACGCACGACTTCGATAGGGCTGACTTTAAACAGGACAAGGCTATTCCGTTTTTTACTACTTTTGAATGCTTGGAGTCAAAGTTTAACAACGGCTTAGATGCTCTAGGGGAATACTGCCAACACACGTGATTCTGCTCAAATGACAACGAGATATCTAAAAATTGTATTACGTTGCTCTCCGGTAGTTCTTTCGTAAACCATAGACCATCTCCATTAAGTTTAAATTGATCGCTTACATAGGTGACGACGGATTCAAAATCATCCTTACTACAAAGTACCAAGTAATCGTCCGCATACCGAAATACCCTGATGATGCGGTCCCCTAACGCCTCTTTTAACCGGCAGTCAAACTTGCTCAAATATAGATCACTTAGAATAGGGGCTACCTTTGAACCTATACAAATCCCTGATTTCTGCATAAACACGCCTTCCCTGTATCCAACTAATGTTGACGTTAAGTACATGGAAAGAATTTCTAGAAAGGTACCTGTGGAAACTCCGCATCTATCTATGAAACCGGACTCTTGCCCTTATTCTCGAATACATTCTTTCACGCAATTTTATAAACCTTCATGCGGAAAGAATGTATTCGAGAACAAGGGCAAGAGTCCGGTTTCATAGATAGATGCGGAGTTTCCACAGGTACCTTTCTAGAAATTCTTTCCATGTACTTAACGTCAACATTAGTTGGATACAGGGAAGGCGTGTTTGTGCAGAAATCAGGGATTTGTATAGGTTCAAAGGTAGCCCCTATTCTAAGTGATCTATATTTGAGCAAGTTTGACTGCCGTTTAAAAGAGGCGTTAGGGGACCGCATCATCAGGGTATTTCGGCATGCGGACGATTACTTCGTACTTTGTAGTAAGGATGATTTTGAATCCGTCGTCACCTATGTAAGCGATCAATTTAAACTTAATGGAGGTGGTCTATGGTTTACGAAAGAACTACCGGAGAGCAACGCAATACAATTTTTGTCATTTGAGCAGAATCACGTGTGTTGGCAGTATTCCCCTAGAGCATCTAAGCCGTTGTTAAACTTTGACTCCAAGCATTCAAAAGTAGTAAAAAACGGAATAGCCTTGTCCTGTTTAAAGTCAGCCCTATCGAAGTCGTGCGTGCACCGTTTGACCATTAGCTTTAATGCGCAGGTGGAGCGCCTCTTAGATGCAGGTTACCCTAGAGTAGCCATAGCCACAGTAGCTGAGCGTCTTAGTCGATTTCGACAGGAACGAAAGCTGTAGCAGAGAGTAACATTAACAAGAAAAAGGTCGTGAGTATTCCGTATATCCACGCAGTTTCGCACAGGCTTAAGAAAGTGGGAAGTAAATATGGGGTTAATGTTGTGTTTACGGCTCCCAATAAGTTAGGAAGGGTTTGTGCTGCCGTCCATAGAAGAAATGAGCAGATGGAAAAGTAAGAAGCGAACGGATATCTGTCCGGTTAAGCACTTAGCCAAAAACAATTTCACCGACTGTCGCATGAGTGTGGTTTATAAGATTCCTTTTAGCTGCGGACGTTTTTATGTATAGGGCAAACTGCGCGTTGTATTAATCATAGATTAATTGAACACAGAAGGTCGTTATCAGGTGGGACGCCGTCCAATCTATCCTTGCACTGCCAGGTCTGTAGCTGCATGCCCGAGTTAGACAAAACCGAGATCCTGTACAGGCATAAGAACGAAGATACGCGTTTATTGGTTGAGGCCTGGCATATCAGTATTAGAGGAAGTGCATGTGTGAGTCAGCCGTCGATTAGCTTAAACAGAGAGGAGATAGAATGCCTTAGGAGTTGTCTATCGCGAAGACCGGCACGTGTAACCGTTTGACAGGTGGCGCTACCATTCCGAGCATGCGCAGATAAGCTGTGTGTCTTCCTTCTTTTTCGCCTCTGTCCTTTGCATCAGTTGTTAGTCGGCGTTCGTGGTGTTCTCTGCTCTCCTTGTGTCCGTGTCCTGCACACCTATTCTTTTGATTAGGGAAGCTTTGAAGGATGTTCCAGACAAACCCTGACAGAAGTATACAACCTGAACAGTAATTACAATTATATTTGATGGGAATGGGTACTGCAATGACGAAATTCAAAGAAAACATAATTAAGGCCGGTTTTATGCCTATGAAGCAGCGGAGCTGGGACAATAGTGTCAAGTTCGCCATGACAACCATGTTGCACTGTCATTGTCACTATCACTGTCATATAAGGCATTGGGCTGAGGGCAAGGGCACGGGTAGAAGGTCGAGGCCGAGCGTGGGTCCCCTTTTCCCCTCTGCGCAAGCTGATCTTTCTTTCTTCTTTCTTTCTTTCTTTCTTTCTTTCTTTCTTTCTTTCTTTCTTTCTTTCTTTCTTTCTTTCTTTCTTTCTTTCTTTCTTTCTGTATTCTCCTTCGCATAATCACTATCACGTGGCAGTGTGGGTAATGGGTCAAACGCAGGAGCGGGTCTGCTTTCCCCTCCTGCATGATAGCTGACATCGGACACATCGAGGACGGCAGAAATGGTGGGCACAAAACGGCTCCGTTATTTAAACGCCTACTGTTTGATTCATTGTGGTGTCTCTGTCAACTGAAATTCATATCAGTGCATTAGACACAAGAGTGTATGTCACTGTCCCTTGCGCTGCACACCTGTCTCACCACTGAAGGCGCATCTTTTCGAGTTGTACGTTGCCAGCAGTGTCAGCATGCTGAACTGCCCAATCGCGTTCAACTAGCACTATTGCAAAGTAATGCACGGCCGCCCGTCGTGTATGCGCGCCTATTTTGCAGCGAACTTCGCGGTCTCATTTTTCTGCGTGTTTTGTTGCGCTTGGCGTAGTTAGTTTTGCAGAATGGCGCAAAGTTCGTTGGTAAATGTGGGGCCCTTAAGCCGCCGCGCTGATCTGGTGGCTCGTGCACTCGACTGCTGGCCCGAAGGTCGCGGGATTGAGTCCCGGCGGCCGCATTTCCATGGAGGCAAAATGCTAGAGGCCCGTCCACTACGGCTTTTCTCTCCTTTCTGTCTCTCTCACTCCCTTTCCCTTACACCCACTGACGCTTAGCCATGCTCCCTATATGGGCTGCAGAAATTAGCGTTCTTCCCTTAACTGAACCGCAACCATCATCGCCCGTGATTTCGATCCCGGCCACGGCGGCCGCATTTTCGATGGAGGAGAAAATGCCGGAGCCCCGTGTACTGTGCGTTGTCAGTGCACGTTAAAGAACCCTATACTCGGGTACAGGTCAAGAAAAAAGCGACTTCTGCTCGTCAAAGGACCCCCCTCCAGCCAATGGTGCCGCTTTGTCAACGTGACGTCGAGGAACGCCGCCTCCGCGCCCCGCTCTGATTTCTCGCTCGAGCATGGCGCGGAGGCGTTCTGCCTCGACGTCACCTAGACAGAGCGGCACCATTGGTTGGACGGGGTCCTTTGACGAGCAGAAGCCGCTTTTTTCTTGACCTGTACCCGAGTATAGGTGGTGGAAATTTCCGGAGCGCTCTACAACGGCGTTCCTCTTCTTTCTCTTTCAGTCCCTTTCCCTACACCCCCCGCCCCCTGTCGCTGATCCCGCAAGGGCTGAGAAGATGACGTGTTTTCCATAACCTAACCAAAATTATTATTATTATTATTATCATCATCATCCGCCGTTGCACCGAAACGCAACAACGTGCTTGTGTTAGAAAACAGCATACCCAGGAAAGGGGTGTGAAGGAGCAGAAGCACAACTCTGTAGTATACTTTGCTACTATTTCAAAACAGCGTTCTTATCTACGTACGTTCTCGTGTAAAAGGAGTAGTTGTTTTGCCATCCATTTATAACGTCAATCGTGGCATCGTAATTTTATGGGCCTTTAATGCACCATCCCGGACTTTCCACCCACGCTGTCGTAACTTGCGGAATAAGATGCGGTAATTTCATACTGTTTATCGTCCGACAGTGCCACAGCACTTCACCTCGGAAATCAGGGCTTGATTCACAAACGCAAATGAATAGGCTGCGACATTGATACAGGGGACCTATTTCTGTAAAGATTTAGTGTGTGCTACAGTTAAGAGTACCATGCGGTGGCTTATGGTGTATCGTTAATGGTAGCACTTTTCAGCGTATTTCAATGAAACTACAGGGACAAGGGAAATGCGTGCCGCCCACTTATGGCGCACTTTTGCTGTTCGGAAGCGACGTAGCTTCTGCGAACGAAAAAGAACGTCACATCAAAGAGACAGCATTGATGGTGGTTCCTGCGTGGGACCAGCTCTTAAAAGCGAGTCAGTTCAGGCTCAAGTTGAATGTTCGTCCTTTGTTATAAGCCTTTTACAGTCATCTGAGCGGTACTTATTGCCGTTAATGCACCTCTGTTTAGCGTTACCTTAAAAGGCTGGCTCACAGTGCGTGCCTTCCATCCACGTGACGTTCATAGTACGATATTTACCGCCATTAAAGTTCGAAGGTGGTTCCGGCACCCGTTTATCAAACATTTTTAGGACTTGTGCTTTTTCGAAAGATGTCTCACGAGAGGATCATTTCTAATAGTCTTACGGCTTTTAAGCGGTAGTGTAAGATGTACCGGTTGCCTTGGGCTTTTTGAGCTTAGGAGCACAGAACTTCTGAAACGGCTCGCAGACAGTGTAAGGCTGAGTCGAAACAGATCAGACATATACAGTGAAGCTCACGTCTCTTTCATTTGTCGTTTATTAACACACACACATTTGCAAGCTAACAAATACAGAATAACCAACGCCTCAAGCGCTTATACAACTGAACTCATAGCTGTGCGTGAATGTTTACAATATATTGGGACGCTACGCCCACCAACCCCCTTCCATCTTTACTCTGACTGCCTTTCATTGCTTAGTAAACTTGCCTCTCTTAATGACACCGACCCAAGAGTATTAGATATTAAGAACATTCTTTATCAACTTCAAGTACAAGGATTGTTCTTCCAATTATTTCATATTCCTGAACATGAAGGTATCTTGGGAAATGAACTTGCCGACACCCTAGCATCATCAGCTATGAACAGTGGGTCTGCGAGGATGGCCAAAATTTCCGTCCGCGCGACAAGGTCCGAATTACACAAAATTATGATTTCACATTGGCATACACATTGGCAGACAGAAGGACCGAATACTTCATTATTTCACTGGATTAAAAGCGTCTACCAAATCCCAAAATGGTTTCCCCCGAAGAGAAAGCTAACGCACTTAATGACTGGTCACGGGCATTTTCAATATTACCTTAAAAGATTCAACATTACCATGTCCGACCGCTGCGCATGCAACCAGCTTTGTACAGGAGACTTACATTACTTCAATGAGTTCCCACGAACACATGTAGTTCGACACCTGCGTCACCACAACAGAACTATTACCTACGCACACTTCCCCCGATACCTTCATCTAAAACCAGCCCGCGCATGCTTAATGCAATTGGTGACCCTAATGCGCGAATCCGCCGTTGTCACTCCTCTACCCTCCCATCCCGCAGACGCCTCCTAGTTTCACCTCACAGCACACCGCCCGCTATTTCATCCCACATACTTCTTATGAAATTTCCTCATCACCTTACAAACCCTATACACACCATGTATCGTATTGGATGCTGTACGCCATAGTCGTCCTTCAGCCTAAAGATGGCGAGGATACCTCTACGGCTATGACGCCCGCACCAACCATCAGCCATATTATGTCATACATCATCTCACTGCAGCTCACTGCATTGGTACTATGTAGTTTTGTAACATGACCTGGCTACCTGTCTAGTCTTTAACCACTTACAGGCCTGAGCCCTCCCTTCCCTCCATTCTGGCAACTTTCACCTGAATTTTACCGGCACTCCATAACAGCCCGTCTCCTGTCAAGAGTTTTCCCTTGTGTTGAACTCTTTGTACATACCTGGATCGTCATTCTCCCATTGCCACCACGCCTTCGTCTACTGAACATCGTCTACATGCTGAAGTTCCGGGTCCCCAAGTCATCTGCTGCCCAATGACCTGCTCCATTCGCCTGCCTTCTCATCGCCTTATCCTTCGGCACCAGCGCCACGTGAAGGGGACACGTTCTTTCCAGTGAAGGACAACACCCCACAGCAGCATCTTGTCTCTCCACCCCAAAAGCGCCTGGACTAGTTTATACAATCGGTAGTTGTTAAATTTTCACGATAGGGCAATATGTTTGTAGCATTTCACGCATTTATAACACACACAGTGGCACATCTACACTAAACTATACCCGGGAGCATTCTCTGCTAGAAATTCAAATCGACATTATCAGAATTGGCGTAGTCTCAAACTGTCACGCCTCGTTACGCGCAGATTGACTCCTCACTGCCTTGGCCTCCTACACCCTCCCCCCACCCTTTTAGTTAGATAATTGGCTCTCCCTACAAATTCACCTTTCGGGAGTATTTCCCCTCATTTTTTATTTTACAATTGGCTGTAAGCCCGATATACCTTCGGGTGGTGCGGGCTACCCCCACATTATTTTAATTTGTTTTCGATCGCAGGGGGACAAATTTAACACACACACACACACACACACACACACACACACACACACACACACACACGCGCGCGCGCGCGCGCACACACACACACACACACACACACACACACACACACACACACACACACACACACACACACACACACACACACACACACACACACACACACACACACACACACACACACACACACACACACACAGAGAGAGGCCCCGGCACCGCGGTCTAGTGGTTATGGCACTCGACTGCTGATCCGGAGGTCGCTGGATCGAATCCCGGCCGCGGCGCGTTTCGATGGAGGCGAAATGTTGAGGCCCGTGTAGTGCACGTCAAAGAACCCCAGGAAAGAACCCCATGGAAGTTAGCTTAGACTATATCTAGTTGGAGGGTGTTCGCCCTGGAAGTTAATTTAACCGCCATGTGCAATGACGTGCTGTGTGTGTGTGTGTGTGTGTGTGTGTGTGTGTGTGTGTGTGTGTGTGTGTGTGTGTGTGTGTGTGTGTACAACAAATGATGAACGGCTCAGAGTGGATCGTACTCAGCTATGGGAGAGCTCAGCAGAGCCGTCCCGAGATCACATCTTTTCGACATATCGGTAAACTTTACTCGTAGAAAATGACGTTCCGCGTAAAAGGCTCTCCGATGTGTGACCGTCATCGAAGCTTGCTGCAGTTAAGGAGATAAAATGGACGGTTTCTGAAGGCCTTTCCGGGATTACAGCATTGTTGCATCGCTTTCTCTAGGCCTCCAGTAAAGCCCGCTTCTTAAGTCAGCCTCAGGGGCAACGAATCTTAAGCGATTCTCCACTGTAGGATTTCTGAAATTTTGGCAGATTTACAGAAATTTATCGAAGAATCCTGAACAATACGCGGCCAGCGGTGTCGACGACAGTTCTTTTTTTTAATCCTTGTTTCGCTTGCAAACTTTAATTATTTCTTCTTAATAAATGTGTTGGTTTCATCAGCAAGTCTGTCCTTGCCTTTTGTTTTCTGTTATATTCAGTTTGCTTTTTAGGGCCTTTCATTGACCTACATCATAAACTACCACGTGGCCGATCGTCCTCGAAGGTACGTGCCAATCGTAACGGCAACAACACATGAGTGCCATTGCGTGCTACCAACGAATAAAAGAAAGACAGCAAGAAAAGAAAGAAGAATGTGATAGCGAGAAACAAAATATAAAGGAACGATGGAAAGAAGGAAACGAACGAAAGTGAGAGACCTAATAGAAAAATGTGGCTGATCCCACGCATTGTGGGAATCGATGTCGTGCGAAACTGTCAACGAGAAAATGGTCAATGCCAAAGTGCTTGACAGTCAGCCAGGTGCTAAGGTTAGGATACAAGCCATACAGCAAACTGAGTAGCGTTGTGCGTAATGTTGCCTTACCAGGCACCGTGAAAATTAGGGCCAGTTGGTGATGCATGGTGAACTATACAGCTCACGTCTGCAGCACGTGGTGACTGACGGGTATCTGGTGGCATGACGTAACGTCGACACTAGCGTTATTACAGAGGCGTCTGCTTTCTGCAAGACTAATGCACATTACGGTGCGCTGACGTACATATCATAAGCGTCGTTCATTGGAGCACTCCTATGGAATTCAGAAAAGCTTGATGAAAGCATGCTGAGTGATAGCAGCTTGTATGCAACGTTTCTTACATGGCTGTCTGACAGTTACATACAAGAGAACTGCTTGGACCAACGCCGTCACCACAAGCACTAAGCACTGAGTCGATAGGTATATTCACTATATGCGACGCGTTGGAAGAGCAGCCGCGGATGAGTGGTGACGTGCTTGCTTGGTACCTCGTTGGCCTGGTTTCGATTCCTGCTGCCCGCCTATTGCGTCGCTGACTGCATTTGGTCATCATGGCGCATTTGCATGGTGGCCGTTTGCTCGTGATGTGAACATTTATTTCGTATGCTACAACAAATGTGGTAGGTTTCTCTCTTTAACCCACGCAGAGTGGACAGTCATCAAAATTTCATTAAGCATTACGGCCAAGCCTTACGTGTATGAGCCACATGTGGTCGTATTATCGTTAATTGCAACGTGCATGACAGTCTCCCACGTGGATGATTTTAGATGAATCATTCGGTTGTGTCATGCATCGATACCCTTCCATGCCAATATCGGTAAGCGAACGGGACGACCAGGAGGGCACAGAGACGTCGGATAGATAGATAGATAGATAGATAGATAGATAGATAGATAGATAGATAGATAGATAGATAGATAGATAGATAGATAGATAGATAGATAGATACGTCAAAGTTGCTTAAGTTCGCCTAGACATGCTTCGCATTTAAAAAGGTCACCGTTGACAGCTGCCGTAATCCATCAAAACCACCACGATTATGATGGTTCTTGGGATCGGCATGATAAGGACAAGGTGGGATATGCTGCGTTTCTCACTGAATGCATATTTAATTCTGCTTAATCCGTCCAGCCCCTCATGAATATACGTCCAGTTGACTACTCTTAATGGAGGTGGAAACAGCGCATAAAACCAAAGTGGTGCACATTGCAGGCGTCTTCGCCGAACCAGTCCGCTGCGCTGGTGTAGTGGTTGGTTATGGTGCTTGGCTGCCACCCCCCTCCCCCCCAAAAAAAGAAAAGCGCTGGTTCGATCCCATGGCCGCGGCGTTCGCATTTTCGATGAAGGGGAAATTGCCAGAGGCCCATATACTGTACGTTGTCAGTGCACGTTAAAGAACTCGAAGTGGTCAAAATTTCCGTAGTGCTCCACAACGGCTTTTCTCTCCTCTCTATCTCTTTCAGTCCTTTTCCCCTAACACCACAGACGCTTAGCCGTGCTCCCGACATAGGCTGCGGAAATTAGAGCCTTTTCCTTAGGCATACCAATCATCATCATTACAATCATTACAATCATCATCATCATCATCATCATCATCATCACCACCACCACCACCAAACCAGACGCGTTCCTTGTTCAACTGGTATGAATTGATGCTCTTCTTCCATTCGCGTTTTTTTTTTAATTTTGTGGGTTTTAACCTCCCAAAACCAGCTCTGATTATGAGAGACGCCTTAGTGGAGGTCTACGGAAATTTCGACTACCTGACATTCTTTAACGTGCACTGACATCGCACAGCACACGGGCCTCAACATTTCGCACCCGTCGAAATGCAGCCGCCGCGGCCGGGATTCAATCCCGCGACGCCTCCCGATGGCATGCCGCGCTTAAAGAGCTCCCCTGTTAATAAACGGGAGAATGAGGCAACCTTGCCGCGAGTGGGTGAGCCGTTGATACGCATCCCGCGGAGCTTTCTGCTGTGCCCGACACGTGACTAATCGTTGGCGATCAACCTGGTGTGCGTGATCGTATAAAGCGCTGACGTCGTGAGTATATCCTGTGACTATCGGCTTACCGTAATGTAACCGGATATCCACAGATATTGCTGGATCGCAACCGAACACCGTATAAAATTGGGGAGAAGCCGGTGACGACATGCAGCGGTGAACGGTAGACGAGAATCACTAATGAAAGCTTCACGTCCGAGTTGCGGTGGTCCGAGGTCAAAAATAATGGCAGCATGTATGTGTGTGTCCGATTAAAGCACTCTGCTAGCGCGTTAATGCTGGTGTTGTACACTTTGAGCTTCCGTCGGGTTGCGCACGGCGCAAGAATGTCGGCGATCACTTTGAGAAGCAGCGGCCCTCTGTTTTAGCGGCGAAGCTCCTTAAGGTTTGGGTCTGTCCGTCCGTTGTAGTAGCGCGTTACCTACTAGGAACGCGCTACTAGGAGGGCGCGTGTGGGAGGCGCGCGAGCTCTCTCACTATTCCATCTGCTGTCTTGTGAGAGAGAGACAGAGAGCGAAATGCGTGCGTTGACTATGGAAACGCTCTTTCTTCGATGAACGCGCTACCAGCTCGCAAAGAAGGAGAACGCGCCCTCACCCGCGAGAGACAAGCTTGACGCAGGCAGCGTCTTCTAGCGAGTTTCTTGATTGAAAAATACCGACTGCTCGCGCTGGATAACCGTTCACCGGCCACCCATATATATATATATATATATATATATATATATATATATATATATATATATATATATATATATATATATATGCACTGGATCTTGACTTGCCATGAAGTGCCGGTGGGAGATTTCACTTGTGCGTAGTTGAACCATAAGGATTCGTAGCGTGCACGTTAACTAAGTTAATCCGGAACTCGGCACGATCTACGAGGTACATCCGGAGCTTCGCCCAGTCATCATCATTCACTCCGTGGATATGCTGCGAATTTTTTTAATTAGTTCTTTACGAGCGTCATGAGGAAGTCGCGCAAGACTGACGATGAAAGTTCCACAGTTTGTGGAACTGTGGAACTTTCAACTGAAGGGCTACTGACGCATAGTGATGGGACATAAGGTCTGCACATTTTCGCGACGCTGACGGGATACTGACGCGTACTCTCGGGACGCTGACGGGATACTGACGCATAGTGATGGCATATAAATTCCGCACATTTCTGGGTCGCTGACGGGATACTGACGCGTGCTGACGGGATAAAAACCCGGCATACTTTAGAGGAAGCTGACGGGATACTGACGCATACTTCAGGAACGCTGACGAGATGCTGACGCATACTGACGGTATATACTTTCGGTTCGCTGACGGGATACTGACGCGTGCTGACAAGATATAAAGCCGGCGTACTTTCGGGACGCTGACGGTATACTGACGCATGATGAGGGGATATAAAGCTCGCGTAGTGACGGAATATAAAGCCCGCAAACTTTCCGGACGCTGACGGGATACTGACGCATACTGACAGATATAGTCTGCAGACTTTCGGGATACTGCTTGTTTGTAATGTCGCCATTCTTTCGGGATGCTCGCGGAATACTCACGCATACTGACGAGATATAAGGTCCTCCTACTTCTGGGCTGCTGACAGGCTACTGGCGCGTACTGACAGCAAATAAAGTTTCCATACCTTCGGAATATTGAGGGGATATTAAAGTACACTGGTGGGGTTTGAAGTTTGAATGTGTCCGGGATGCTAACGAGATGCCGACGGGATATAAAGCCCGCGTACTTTCGGGATGGTGGCTGGACACCCGCATACTGTACGGTTAGCAGGTTATAAAGTCCGCATGCCCACCAGCTGACGCTATGTGTAGGCTGTGTAATCGGCCAGGCTTACAAAAGACGAAACAGCACTACTCCTCCAGCCGTAGGGCACAGCGTCCAAGGCGGCCGCCTGAATATTTTAGGGATAAAAATTAACGCAAAGCGTGGAGGTTAGAAGCAACTAAGAACTGTCGGCCGAATTGAGACATGGTCCAAAGTTCGCGACGGCCCAGACAAAAGCGAGACACTCTCTCTCGGTAATGGAGTAGCTCCGCGCGTATATCGAAAGGAAGTGACTATGAATACGCGGTCGTCTTCACGCTTCTCTTGCGGAACAAGAGCACCTACGCCATGACGGTTTGCATTTATGCGGAATTCCGCAGGAGCTGAGCCACCAGAGTGAGTCGGAGTAGGCGGGCAGGTAAGGAACTCGATCGAGCTGACAAAAACTGAATCATCTGACAAAGAAATCAGCATATCCGTTCAGAAGGGCGGTAAGTGGTCGGGTGTTGCAAGATATTTATTAGTTACGGCAGAAATCGGCGCAGAAGGCGACAAAACTTGTGAGCATCGTGGAAGCACCGTAATACGTTGAAATAGTATCAGTGCGCGAACTTTGCCGGGTTATAGCTTCACACCTGCATGCTCAGGGTGCGCGAATTTTTTTATATCACTGCGACTAAAAAATCCGTGATAGAAAGAAAAGCAAGAAAGGCAAGAAAGAAAGTAAAGAAGGAAATAAAAAATAGGTCTGGCACGTACATGCCAAGCGTCGCTCTCCCCCTCCCCCTCTTCTTCTTCGATACCGAAATGACTGAGCGTCTCTTATTACAGTTGCCGGTTGGATAAAGTCCTCTTTAAACTTTTTGTGCCTCCACACGTGTTTTACGCATCCGTAAATCGCATTACGTATATTCACGGTGGCGACCAGCCACACTTTCGCGGCCAATTTCTTTTCTTGAGTAATGTAGAAATGGAAGATTTGTCAAGTGTTTGTAGCAGACCGTCGAAGCTCTACCCCCAGAAACACCTGGTCTCAGTGGTCCTTGTAGGCTAACACCTGCGCGGGCCGTGCCGTCGGGACATCTTTGCACGCGCGCCTCTTTTGACTCTTGCCCAGTGCTTGTCTTATCCTCCTCTCATCGCTCTGCCGAACCGCTTCCTTGCCAAAGGCCGTCGCTGTTCGTTCCGTATGCACGTGTTCTGCAAATTTTTAGGGGCGAAGCTCCTTAAAGTGGCACCCGTTCGTCCCTCGTCGTAGTCGTAGTCGTAGTGCGTAACCAGTCTTACGCTTTGACCTCCAAGGTGGTGCCGGTGGGAGATTTCTCCTGTGCGTTGTTCAACAATAAAAAAAATTCGCAGCGTGCGCGTTAACTAAAAGCCGAATTCTTCTGTCTCTCATTCCCCATTAGCAGCCATTGGCATGTTCCAGTAGGAAACGTTAGTAGAAGTAGAAGTGTTAAAAGCCGACTTCTGCTGTCTCTCATTCCCTGTAGCAGCCATTGTTTACCTCCAAGGTAGTGCCTGGTGAGATTTCTCCTGTGCGTGATTAAACAATAAAAATTTTGTTCAAAACGCCGTTGATTGATGAAATAAACCAACGAAAGACGCCAGATGTTTTCTAAAAGCAAAACGAAAAGACGCCAGATGTTTCTAAAGCAAAACGAAAAGACGCCAGCTGCTTAACGAAAGACGCCAGATGTTTCTAAAGCAAAACGAAAAGACGCCAGCTGCTTAACGAAAGACGCCATTTAATCAATCGTTTCACGTCATTTTTATCAGGCGAATTAACGGAAGAAATTTCACGGTTTAACCGATGATTACTTCCAGGAGCTTCGCCCAATCTCATCATCATTCACCTCGTGGATCTGCCGTCAATTTTGTCGTTTCTGTTTGCACGTACTGTACGCTTGCGTTGCCAATATCGTGCCCTTCACAGCGCCTCAGTAGGCTATGTCATTACGTATATCATTGTATAACATACAACAGCGTTTAAATAAGTTCCCGGCTCACAGACGATATTGATATGGGGCTACGTGTATCGTTATCTTCAAGATGAATGCGCGGTATTTCTCATACACAAGAAAAGCAATTGCGCGTTCCATACACGTGAAGTTCCAGCGCGTATTAGAAGGCCGCTTATAAAATAGAGATCAAATGCTTTTGCGCGTGCTTCAGACGTCTTCGGCAAGCGTCGTATTCCGTTTCTTACGTATTTCCCTCAACGCGGTAGCGGATTTGGCCAGCAAAATCTATGCGCGCTTCGTTTACACAAGCACCCATCGCGGTGTGGAAAAAGAAATGTTTTTCGAGATTGACGTGCACCCACGGAGCTGTAGGAATCTGGAATTAGGCTCATAACCCGGTATCCCAATATTATTTTTTCAGCATGGTCTCCCTATCGCATTTCTGCTTATGCAGATGATCAGAAGCAGGCATTTCGTAATGAAAAGGTGGAGGTCTCATATGTCTCATGCCAAGGTGACCCCAAAAAACGGTTGCAGAAAAATATGTGACGAATAAATGAAAACTCGCGTGTTCACTTCGTATATACCAAAACTAACATAGAAAAGAGTAGAAATCCAAGGCTAAATAACCAAGCATTACAGATTAGAAAATTAGTATTGCCCCCCACCACCAACCTCACTAAGTAAACAGCAGGCGACAGCGCAGAGCCTGATACAAACATTTTCCCAAATCCGATGGCGTGCGATCGTTTTTACCCGGACCTCTACTAGGAGACGTGCGAAGCCTGCAATCAGCGGGCGGGCCTCAGCCACATCATATGGACGTGCCCCAACATAGTCGGAGGGCCGGACAATACATACACGAACAAGGAGCAGTGGGGAACCGCGCTGCTGTGCTCAAAGAGCGAAGACGACCTTCAAGTTATTAAGCAAGCCGAAAATGCCGCTAGGACCCAAGGGCTTCTGGCCGCGATCCTAGGGAGCAGAGATAAAACTTCTCTGGCAGTTGCCGTTGACAATAAAAATTGTTTCATCATCATCATCAGTAACAACAACGACGACGACGACGACGACGACAACAACAACAACAGCATCGTCATCGAAAACTAGCGCAAGCGATAGGTCGTGGTACCAACCAATCCAAATTCTTGTCAGTTTTGTCGGAGTTAACGATGATAAGATTTCGTTTGGATAAGCGGGAATAAGCCTGGGGTACGCTGGTGTGAGGCACATGCGATTGTAGAGCTCAACATTTAAAGCCCGTGTCAAAGGGTGTACGTTTGGTGTTACACTAACAAAGGTTTGAGGGTTCCAACCCTTAAATCCCGGGTTCGACTGATGGATAATGACTCGGAAGAAGTTCCCCTTATTGTTCCACGTTTCTCGGACAATTTATTGTTCAGTAGATGCAGGTATACACCGCACATTTTCTAAGCTTTGTCCTCGCTAAAGACCGTTCCGCGCGAAAAAAAAAGACAAACAAAAAGAAACAATGTTTTGTATCTGCAGGTGTGTGTAATGCTTTGGAAATAAATACTGCAAATGTGCCCATACCATTCTGAAATTGGCTGAGATTTAGGTGCTTTATCGTAATTATAGTTTACATTAACACGTGCTTCTTGCTAAATATGCCGCTAACAAAAAGATATTTGAGTTCAGGCTGTCACGGTAGCTAGGTGACTACGGTGCTCGGCTGCTGACTCGAGAGAAGCGGGCTTGGTGGCAATCACATTTCGATGGGGGCAAAATGCTAGGGGCCTCTGTACAGGGCGTTACGATAACCGCACCCTAAAGGAACGCCCAATGATCCCAAGCAGTGGAACAGAAGGAACACTGTGACGGGCGTCATAATCACACAGTGATTTTGGCATCTAAAACCACTGAAATTATTAGTATCCTATAACTTCTATTCCTGCTAAAAGTATGGTAGAAGGAAGCATTACGCAGAACAAAAATTGTTTCCAGTCAGCAGGCACGTGCGGCGCTTTGTAAAAGTAAGTTTCTTAAGCAGAGTGCTCACGGAGGTACAAATTATTGTTTTTTGAGAGGACTCAAATGTTTTTGTCCCGTTGCATAGTATGTTTGATGCAACTTAAATTTCGGCATTCATGAGAAGTAAAACACGTCACTAATTTGAGCATAGTTGTACTAAATTCGCTTTTAATGTACATCAATGTGTTCTTTTCTTTAGCGCAGTTCTGTGATTACGTTAGCACTTAGGCTTATCCATGATCTTGATTTGATTTTAGCACATTCCCTTGTCTTCACTGTTATAGATGTATGTATGAGGCATTGAACTTGTTATTTCGGATGCAGTTTGGCGGCGACCAATGTGGTGTCTGCTCAAGCTGCTTAAGTGTGGTTCAATTAAGGAAAGAGCGCTATTTTTTGCGGCCCTTCTAGGCAGCACGGCTGAGCGTCCTTCAGACTTAGGCAAAGGGAATGAGAGAGTGTCACGGCAGAGGAATTGCTTATTGGAAGGCTTCGGAAATTTTGACCAAGTTGGGCGATGTTGGTAAACCTTTGCAGTGCACCGCACTAAAAAAAGGAAATTATGGGTTGTGTACACGATCGGAAGCACGTTCTTTTTTCTTCCACTTTCATTATTCATCTATTTCTAGATAACTACACTTCAATGAAAAAAATCTGGAAAACGTTTAAGCTCCGGCTTTAAGAGTGGAACGCAATAGCTTTGCCGCACTCCGTTTGCGTACATCCACGAAACACATAGAGTTACCAGTAACAGTGATTATCACTTGTTTCACCACCTTCTGTCTGGGGACCCCGGCTAAAACGACTCTGGTAGGGTGGTTGTGGGTTCCGGCATGTCTTCTACTGCCACGGGTGGCGTCTGTGGTCGAGACTTGCAATTTGTTCTTCGCCTTCATGAAGGTGTTTTGCTTACGGACAGCGCCGTCAGCAAATTTTCCGCGATACGAGCTCTTTAGCACTGTCGCGTCAAGAGTCGGGGGTAAGTGAACTTGTTTTATAATGTGCCCTATGTGGGTCATTTACGCACGCTCTTCTTTTTTCTCTTTCACTCATGCCGTCAGCCCACTACTGCATAAAAGTGGATGATAATGACGATGATCATTCGTGTACAGCGCATACCCACACCTGGGCATTGGCCAATACCTGAAAATGTTAACCTTTCATTAATATTTTTCGTGTCCCATAACATATGAAAAGCGGAGGCGTTTCGCAGGACTTCTTCCTTCTCCTACGCTCGTGCCCTCATACCACTACTACACAACGGGTGAAGTGTTTCATCAGGTACTACATCAAATTAGCGGCGCCACTGCTCTGCGTAGCCTCGCCGGGCCACGGCGCCTATTTCTGCCACGGCTGCGGATGCGGAAGTGACGTCACCACGCGAATCCTCAATACAAGAGCTCCGCGTCATCTGACGCAGGGATAGAATGCCCCGCTTCTCCACGCCGAGCACATCGGAAGGGCGAAAGTACGTCACTTCTGAAGAAGAGGCTCGGCTGCTGATCCAGAGGTCGCGGGACCGGATCCCGACCGTGGCGGCTGCACATCGATGGAGGCGAAATGTTGAATCCCGTGTACTGTGCGATGTAGCTGGTTTTGGGATGTAAAACACCACAAATCAATCTCTCCCGAAGAAGAGGAAACTCGGCGCGAAAGCCGCTGCGCCGCTACTCGAGAGTGCATGCGAGTACTTCGGACTGACTCAGAGAATCGCGCCAGGGAAGCGGTGGCGAAACGTTTGCGATGCGCGAATTACGGAGTTACCAGCCCTTGAAAACGAGCGAAACCATTTCTCTATGCAGAGGCGTGGCCAGAATGATCCGGGCCAGCGAGTCGCAGCACCGGACGGCTACGAAGGCACGAGTGGCATTGAAAAAATAAACAACACAGTACATACTGTAATATCTGAGTGTTCCTTGCAGTTTGCTAGAAACGCTGCTCAAAAACCTGGCTAATACATATAGCCCAGCGGGGATGAAACTAGGTGGGACCGTCAGCTTCTGTGTTTGCCACAGACAGAGGACGTGACAAATTGTTGTTCACGTCCTTTGCTTGAAAAACCATAGCGCTTAATTGACTGGGCAGGAATGCTAACTACGGCATTCAAATTAAGGACCATTTTAACCATTAGTGCGTGACATATGCCTAGGCGCTGCCTCACTGCACATCTATTTGCCTTTTATTTTGCGAACACCCGCGCACAGTAACCATCAATGGATCACTATTAGCCAGTGGTGGCATTACACGCGTAAGTTGGGCACGCTTTGCACAGCGAACTTTAGACAACACCACATGCTCTTCTTCAGTTTAGCACGCCGGATGCCAGTGTATTGAAACTTTGTTTGCTACCCTATGCTAGAACACTGTCGAGGCTCGATTTCGGATCGGAGTCAATTGTGTCTGTAAGAAAACCGCCACTGGTCCGTTCAAGGAGTGCATGTTGAGACACGTTTTCGCCTCGCGTCTACATATAAGGAGGCCAAACAAGCGCGTTTCTCTTAGATACGTCTCTATATAGCGCTGACTAGACACTGCGCGCATTTCATAGGCCTTGCGACAGCTACAGTACGCCTGCGGGTGAGTGTGGTTGAACCTTACACTGCGAAGGCATCGGCAGACAAACACAGGCACTGAGTGCTCATATTGGCGTATAGTATGGCCGCAGGGCAACGCGATCCAACCGAGATGCTCTGGGCATGTTCTGGGCTATTTGCACTGCACCGTTGCGGCCGCGAGTCTAATATAACGTCTGTGCCGCATGTTTATCGAATATACCTGCCTCCTTTTTGTGCGTCTTCGTCATCCTAATTTTAACAGCGAAGTGGTCTAGGGGCTCGCCATGTCTATCCACGGTGTCCAGTGTCTCGCAAGAAGGAAAAGCCGGCCCACTACCCACACACTTGGCATCGGGACACTGCTACATGATATTGATTGCCCCGACACAGTGGTCTAGTTGTTATGGCGCTCGGCCGCTGATCCGAAGGTCGCGGGATAAAATCCCGGCCACGACTCGACCTCATTTCAATGGAGGCGAAATGTTGAGGCCCGAGTACTCTGCGATGTCAGTGGTACTTAAAGAACCTCTCGTAGTCGAAATCATGAAGTGTGTAGATTTGGGCTTGTTGGTGAAATATAACTGAAGTAGCTACAGCGCGCCGCAAGACACAAGGACAAGCGCTGTATGTGTCCTCTTCTCTTGTCCTTGTGTCTTGCGCGCTGCAGTTACTTCAGTGGTCGAAATTTCCGGAGCCCTTCGCTTCGGCGTCTTTCATTGTCATATCGCGGTTCTGGGGGCGTGAAACACCATCAATCAATCAATCAATCAATCAATCAATCAATCAATCAATCAATCAATCAATCAATCAATCAATCAATCAATCAATCACATTATAGTAATTATGCGGAGGGCTTTGTAGAAAGAAACAAAGCCTCGTCGTCCGTCTCGGGTAACAGAGAATGAAAAAGCGTACCCGGTTTTGGCCCTCGAGCCACTACCCACGCCTTGTCTTCAGTCCACTGCTAGCTGATAGCGAACTGATAGCGATAATGATAGTGATAGTGAACTTGACACCTTGCCGGTAACGTCACGATTAACGATGAGCACAGATTCGCTGTTCCCACGGTCTTCAGAGTGTGGAGGTGGCTTGAATTGCTTATACTCTTTCTTTCAGGGTGCAGCTCTTGTGCGCCCGTTCCTGCGTTGGGCGTCGTGCGACAGCCCTCCCCGTAACCGAACGAACGAGCACACCACAAGATGACTCGCTTCGTGCTACACGACTGTCTTTTCCGTCTGCCAAGGCCGGCAAGACACTCGTAGAGGTATGAGCAAGTTTGCACCGAACGTGTTACAACGAGTGAGGAGACCCACCATTTCGCGACGCTGAAATGGAAGCTCATTGGTCCTTTCTCAAGAATGAGCGACGCATCCAGTGGAAGTGCTTCGTCGGCGAGGCTCACCGAGGTCAAGCGAATGGGGACGGAAACGCACTTACTTGTCCCTCTTAGTTTCTTTTGCTCAGTATATTGCTAGGTTTCACCTCACGTGTACAGCTGGGTGCACATTTTGTACGGGGAAGTATCGTCATCATCGGTAATTTTTGTCTATCCTGTGCCTGTAAACCTTGTGGAGTGCTGCCGGCTAAAGCAGGCGTAGCTAAGACAAGTCTTTCATCTATGGCAATGTAACGTAGGAGAGTGCTTGATTGGGTTAGCTATCAACTTTCTAGGAACATGCTGTCGAGATATACTTTTCCTTTCGCATTCATTTCGTACATAATGCAACGAGAAAGCATTCACCAGTTAGACAAGAACGTGCCCAAAATCTATTCGAGAACTGGTGGGTTATTTAACGAACGGTACGGGACAAACTGAAAAGTGCAATGAATCGCGCTTTTGCGATTAAGGGCTTTCAAAAGCACTCCATCATTCACTGTAACAACGGTCCTGGCGGTAATTGTTTTTCTGCGGCCATGTCATTACTCGGTGTTTGAGGCTCAACTTTGCAGCTTCTCTTTATTCTTTTGTTGTTTGAAACGTTATAGCCTATAGCGAGGGCAGTCACTTTCGTGAAAGATTCACGTACTGAGGAGGCAATAACAACCTTCGATGTGACGTATCCCGAGCTTCCTCTGCTTAACACGGCTAGTACACCGTAACACGGCTGAGGGTGGTTAACACAATGATATCTAACAGAGATATGAAAATTCCTACGAGAATTTATAACCAAGCTAAATATAATAAAACTGGTATATATTTTTTACGTTATATCTGTTTATGCCGGAGGTCGCCGAGAATTCGCTGTTGTAATTTCCGTCACGGAAATGACGTCCGTAAAATAACGTGTGCTGTGGTCGTAAAGAACAGTATCCAGAGGGGAAATGCTCGCCCGTTTGCTCCAGTAGCTCATCTCGTGCGGCAGCGCTAATCATTGCGGGTGTAGAGCATCACCGCCAGGCACCCACCTGCCCTCTAATATTGTACGTCTAATGGCAGAAGACTTTCACGAAACGATTTACGGACGATTGCTTCGATTTCGTGTCTGCGGTTTACGAATGCTCGTGGTTGCGGCATTAGCTATCCCCTGTGTACATCCGGCACGTAAACTGCCGCAGATGCCGCGTATGTTTGCTGGTAGTTGTCAATTAACGTTGGTCATCGGGAAGGAGGAAATGTGGCACTGGGCGTCAATGACGGGTGCATCCATCTCCAAGACTTCAGTGACGGCCCAGTGACAATGCACACCGTGCAAAACTGTACTTCTTCAGGTTCAACAAAGATTCATGTAGCACAACGACGACTTTAGCCGTATAAAGGGCTCCTTCGAAAAGGTCACCCATAGATTTTTTTTTCATTTATCGAAGGTAGATCACCTGCTCCTGTCTTGAACAGTGAGTGAAGGAGCAACAGAGCTAGAAGAATACATAATTAACGGGAACAAGTAAAAGTAACTATAAGAAAGTGGCCTCGGCACACATGTTTAGATTATAAATGGAGGATCAGAGTGGCAATGTGTAACGTTGAAACAATGGTATTCTAGCCAGCATATTTATTGTGTGGGTTCGAACAATTATGCGTTTGACACTGAATATTACGAAGACGCCAAGTGTGTAAACGGCATTTGAAGTGTCAGTGCCGACAGAATTTTGCTAAGGAAGTATACTAGGCATGAAGTGCTACAGAACGTTGATTTGCGGTAACTCGTGTGAAAGGAAATAACTCAGAACATGATAAAATGCCCTTATTAAAGACAAGTAAAAATTTCAGCAACCTTTTCTGTTCATACACATTTCACTTGGTGCGAAACGCTACGCCCGACGAAAAACACCTATAGCCACGCCAGACATATATCGACGCCGCTGAAGCACAGAATGAGCGGAAATTATATAATTACTGTATTTTGCCAGTACTGACATATGGGGCAGAAACTTGGAGAAATACAAAGAAGCTAGAAAGGAAGTTAAGAACCACACAGCGGGCGATGGACCGAAAAATGATAGGCGTTACTATAAGAGATAGGAAGAGAGCCGAGTGGGTTAGGAAACAGACAGGGGTGGCTGACATAATAGTCGAAGTAAAGAAGGAAAAATGGACATGGGCGGGTCGCGCGATGAGAAGGCTAGACAACCGATGGACAGTTAGAACGACGGAATGGATACCAAGAGAGGGTAAGCGCAGCCATGGACGGCAGAGAGTAAGATGGAGTGACGAAATTAAGAACTTCGCAGGCATCAAATGGAATCAGCTCGCACAGGACAGGAGAGGATGGAGAGCATTAAGAGAGGCCTTCGTCCTGCAGTGGACATAAGATGGGCTGAAGATGATGATGATAATATCTGGACGCCATCAAATACTCGACGAAGGTGCTCGATGGACATAACTGTTGCAGTGGCAGCAAGTTAGGTTCCTTGGTAAAGTTGCATGGTCGCTGTGTTGCACAGAAGAAAAAAAGGAAGACCAGGGCAAGAAAATTCGGACGTCGGAAAGACTGACTTGAAACCGATTTTATTTAGCTGCAGCACGTTTTGTGTACTGCTGAATTTCTGGTTATCTCGCATAATTAAATATCTAAAGAATGTTTAAGTCATTTCTACGCCTGTGCAATATGAGTGGATAGCGTAGCTGGCAAGCAAGCGCCACCACCTTAAAGGGCACCCTCTTCCGTGCTCCTTTCCTTCCTACTTACCCTATACATCGCTCCTTCTGCCCCTCACTTTCCCACCATCTCGTAATACTAAGCCATGCATGGCTATGATATGCTAAGAGCTGCCTGGCGCATGCCTTGCATACTGGCTCAACCAGTTTTGTGCGGGACACACCGTCATATTGCGAAGCTTAAACAGCTAAGCTTGTGAAAAAAAAAGAAAAGCCCACTATGCTTTCAAGCGTAAGCTCACTAGCGTAGGCGCACGTTCATTGCCTAATGACAGCGAGTAAAAAGACCACTAATAGTGAGATAATGAAGGGAACGTGCCAGCACACGCGATATCAATAAACAAAACTGCGCGACAGCTTTTTCTTTCACTTTTTGATAAGACAGTTTCCTTTTTCAAAGGGGCCAGAGAATGTTCGTTCACGCACATGGCGCCCTGTTTTCGAATGTGAAAAGCTGCTGCTATTAACTTCGCAAGTTCCGAGCAATTTCTTTTCTCATTAAGTTGTTTCTAACAAATAAAGAACGAGCCCTTGACCCCTTCCCTTTCGTTAAACACCAGAACAGCCACACACACACACACACACACACACACACACACACACACACACACACACACACACACACACACACACACACACACACACACACACACACACACACACACACACATATATATATATATATATATATATATATATATATATATCGCGCGCGCCCACCGCCGCACTAACTTCATCTTCTTTTTCTTTTAAATAGGACAGATGGTTTCCAATAGCTCAACACATGCTCTCAGACCAGCAATTTCAATGCTTTGTATCTTACGTATATGTTGTCGTTTAGCTTGTAGATAGAAGAGCTTTTGTTACTTTCCCAAATGGTTGGTTCGCATTATAAAGGAAAGAACGGTCGTGTATATGTGTATATAGAGGAATACCGGCGAAATACGACGTCAATGTGTGACTGAAAGGTTTCGGCACGTGGCAAGTGCCCATTGACACGCAGTGCAATTTGGACTCCTTGAATAGAAAGATGGTTCAAGCTGATTTATTAGATTTACAATTTCGACAGCTTCTATCATAACGCTGGAAAATCTCCGTGAGGACGGCGCGCAGAGGGAATCATTCCGCGTAAGAAAGACGTGCGTTCTTTTCCTTCTTTCCCTCTTTTCCCTCCTCCCAATCCTTATAGCCGTCTTCCTAGCCCTCATTTCTTCTTTCGCATCTCCTTGCAAAACTATACTGTAAATGGCAATGTCATTCTTTTACCCCCTCTCCACGTTCCTTCCTTCCACCTTACCCTTGCATCTCTCACCCTCACTTTCCCACTACCTTGCCATAGTATACTATGGAGGCTAGCTAAGCGACGCGAGCATTACGTCAGTTCTTGCACTTGAGAGAGAGAGAGAGAGAGAGAGAGAGAGAGAGAGAGCTCTTTATTGTAAGGGATATAATTTAGCCGGCGTTGAAATATCGCTGACATGCTACTCTGCGTGGGGAGGGAGTTTGGGGAGAGAAAGTCGAGCAGAAAGAAGTGCAAGAGACAGTGAAAAAGAAAAGAGAAAGAAAAGTTGGACTTTGTGTTTCCGACTATGATCACTAATTGCGTCCAAAGATATTTCACGTTTGCATCAACCGGCATTGAGGTGATAGGATGTGTTGCATGATGGGTGAGTGATGGTGACGACGGAGATAAAGTTAAAGTCTATCGAGTTAGCCTACACTTTTTAAATATGTGAACAAAAGGTCCATCGCACGTCTCTGTTGTGTGGGGCAAGCTAGAGGGCCTAAAACACACTGAGGTGACAAAGGGATCTGTGTGAGTGGCTGCATGCAGTGTTCATAGAGCGCACGCTCATCGTTTTGCACTTGACCGGGCTGAGTCAGTGCTGGTTTTGGGACGTTAAATACCACATAACAACAAACAGAACTTGCAGGTGGAGAAGCTCTTCTTTTTAATTAGAGCGCCTACTTATATTATATTTCTGCTTTCCTCATTTGAAAAATTAAGAAAACAAATTTTAAGTGGAAGAACGCAAAGCATACTTCGTAGTGGCAGAACTGCATATATGCTCCTTCGCAAAAGCTCTTTCCCTTGTCTAAATCTGCTGATAATAAAAATTATAATTGCTACATCTTCCATTAGAACAAGTCAGAATAAAATGTAAAGTACCTAGTGTAATAACTAAGCAAATAAAGAATTATTATTCACATGTGCCAAGTTTGGAAGATTGTCAAGTTGGAGGTTATGTCGGACATTTTTTTATTTATTGCGATTTCCGTTATATTGCGCCCCATGTCCCCCCCTCCCTCCCCTCCCTCTTTCTTTTTTTACATGATGACTTAATTGCAGCGATATATTAGGTTGAGTGCAAATAAATAAAGGGTTTCTTTTTTATCTACGCTAGCACAAAGCCGTTTCTTCTGAATTTCAGAAGCAGAGAACGCGTGCACACAAATCGACCGTTTTGCTCCTATGAGTTAGTTTGAAGCCAAACGCCGAAAAAACAAAACTGCTTTTACATAGCCAATGAAGTTGCCTCAAACTTTTGGCCCAGTGTGTGCTAAGTTGTCCTTTAGTGGTGCACGCTGCCGTCTATGCTAAGCTATTTCTTTGTTCCATCTAGTGGTGCATGCTAGTGTGGAATTTCAAAGCGCTTCTTGAAATTTAACACGAAGATTTCACATGCATGCTCGCAGGTCCCAATTTTTCTGACTCAATTTTACTGGCGCCCTCACTATTGATGCGTCGCTTTATTTTAGGTAAGTGTTTCTCATTTGTGCATTTTGCGTACTTTTTTTTGTCCTCCACGCCTTGTTCAGTTTAAGCAGCAGTTGTCTCTCGAATTAGCGTCGGTCTTTCTTGCGTGCTTCCTTGTGAAGGCGTCCGATACGACGTTCATGACTCCTCTCCATAAGCCCACTAAAGAAGGAAGTGGTGCGTTTTGCGTGTGGACAATTTCACACCAGTTCGTGCTTGCAGAGCGTTTTTGCGCCTGCCTCCGAGTTAATTCTAAGTGACAATTTTGGTCATTGATGAGAGGATGAGAGTAATTTAATTTGAAAGACAGTTAGTGCTTAAGGGAAGTAATTGGAGCGTTAGAAAATTACAGCAAACCATAATCAACTGCAAGTAGTCAAGTAGTTGTAAAGCGTTACCTAGAAGAGCGCACGTAAAATATGTTCGTGAGTGGTAAATTTGCTTAGTTTTCTTTCTTATAAAACCAGCACCAGCGTTGGTTGGTGCTGGAACAAACAGTGCTATCATAAGGTTTTCCTTTTTTTTTGCCTTTTTCAGACGTACGTCACTTAGACATTTGTGGCGATTTTTTTAGCCAGGCCAAAATACCTGGCTCGTGTTAGCAGAAATATCACTGCGACTCGTGACAAAGAAAGGAGAGCAGCAGCATGCTTTTTCACAATATAAGGGCACATTTCCGAACTCTTCTGAGGAATGCCCACTTCGCTCTCTCTGTCGCATTGTTTGCTTCATCACATTTAAACGAGGCGCAACAGAGAAAAAAATAATTAGCATAACGGACAGTCATCTTATGCAAACAGCGCCGACATGTGCGAAATTACTACACTTATTTCACACGCGGAGTAGGTAAAATATATTTTCAAAGCAATGATTTGTGATCGAGGATTGCACGAATGCTAGCAGACAGGGTGAAACGCACACTCGTGTGTTTCCGAATCACAGTTGATCACGAATTACTTGTCTTTTTTGTTTGTTTTTTGTCGGTGCATTACAACTTGTTAAACTAATCATACTTTTTCAGTGACAGCGATATCAGTGGCCAAAATAACGTAATTGGTTAAAAATAAATCGATTTCTTACCAAACATCCTTAACGTTTCAAGCAGCCGCTATAACAAATTGGGTTGAACGTTAACGGGACGACTGACAAGACGCTAGGAGAAACTGCATTGGAGTACAGCCCATTTGCGCTGTATTCGACTAAACAATTGTAGCCATCTCTCGGCTAAGGCTCGCATCAGTGACATCGCTCTCTCAACGTGATCAATTTAGCCACACGCATCCAGGGCTCCTACTTCTTGTTGCGCGGGTACCCATATCTTCAAGTCGATGATAACTAGCCCAAATAACAAGTAATAGGTGCCAGTAGTTCGCTAGGATAGACCTGTCATCTGCCTTTATTTTGACAGACGTTTGGCTGTACCAGTCGTCGTAAATTTCTGCGTCGTCTTCTCTTCTCGCGAGTTGTGGGGCGAAGGCATGGCACTCGGATCGTGAAATCTCGGAAGAAACTACACAAAAAAATCGCCGCGATCGCGCTCTGCTGGAGGACAGTCGCAAAAGTAACGCTCTTGGCTGTGTTCAGGCTCACCAGTTACTTTTTCCTTCGGTGCGTTCGGGCTTGACGCCGAGCCGTCAGCAGGTCTCGCTCCTCGCTGTTGCAGGGACGCCGGCGAACCCAGCACGCGCCAAGACACCAAGCCAGGTGGGGGGGCGGGGTTCAGCCAAATTAGAGAAATGACAAAACGAAACTAAGGTCCCAGAGGAGAAGAGAGTCTAGGCCGCAATCGACACCGAGCGCGTAACACGCTCACAGAGCGTGCGGACGCGCGCGCGCGCACGCACGCACTCAATGAACAAAGAAAAAAAACGCGTTCTCTCGAGACGTTCCCGTCACGCTGCGGCCACTCAGTACGGCGTGTGTCCGGAGGAGAGGCGCCGGTCGCGTGTGTTTGAGCAGCGGGACGACGCTTTTCTTTCAGCACAGCGGTCTCTTTTTAAAGTGCAGACCCCACCCTCCTCCCCTCAAGAGTCCCTCTGCCTCCACCGCGGCGAGGCCTCTCGTCTCCCTACGGCGGGCCAACCTCCTACGTCAGCCGGCGAAGGTGGGGGGCTGCTTTCCGCACGCGCCTGCCTTGCTTCCCTCCTCTCGGGACAACGTGGATTTCCCCTTTCTCCCTAGAAGCCTCTCCGCTCCCCCTCGGCGGCTGAGCGCCAATGGCGCGGGGCCCCCGGACCCCGCGGAGCCCCGCGGCCGCCCCGCTCTGCGACGACGGGCCTTAGCGCCGCGAAGTATCCCGGCTCGCGCCGCGGGGACACACACACAACCTGTGGCCGACGCCGGCCACGCAATAGAGCCGACCGACACACGCGGCCCTTTTTCCCTACGCGTCTTCCCCTCTCCCGCGCACTCGCCGACCACCTCTATAGTGACCCTCGCGCGTCACCGCGGCCACGCCGTTCGTATCACCTGTCCACTATTTCTTTCGGGACGGGATGGCCGCAGCAGCGCGCGTGCATTGCGGAGCGGCGCTCGACGTATCCGACGGGAAGAAGGGACACCTTCTCCGGAAAATCGTATCGGTGTCTCAGCAGTTGGCATGCGTGTTATGAAATGACCACGCGGGTTGATAAAGGACAGGGCGAAGCTAGAAGCGATAGAGTAAGACGTGAGCCGATAGGTTTCGGAGTGCTTTTGGACTTCTTTGATATCTGTGAGTATCGCTGCACCCTTAAACAAAAGAAATGCGAGTCCAGCTAAGAGGGAAAAAATAATAACGCACGGTGGGAGTTTCTAAATGTCATTACTCTTCATGGTATGCGAAACAACTTTGTTGCCTCTGCAACATGGGCATTTGGTAGCTGATTTCAATCAATATACATAAAAGCATATGGAGTTTGTTCTTTTGTGCAGGTTCTTTTTAAGCCCGTTCATTCATCCTGACTGACTCCGCGTTCCGTGCTTGTGCAACCCACCTTCGAGAAAGCTTGCTGTAAGTCGCTCATCGGTGGAAATCTAAAGTGACCGAATGGTTACTGGTGGAGTTCCAATTGAAATACGGTTTCCAAGTCCACTGTTGCGTTTTGTTGATGCCTTCTCATTGTGGGTAAGTGATACAACTATGTGTTGTCCATGGAAACAGTGGAAAGGACGGAAGAGGCGTTGTGTTAGAAATTGAGCCCCACACCGAAAGAAAATTGATATACTCCCGCTGAAGTGGGCTGTCAATGCAACTTTATTGCATTTAATTAAATGGCCGGGAAAGCTACATATGAAGACTACGGTTGCAAGAAGGCTGTTGTACACTTACTGTGTACCTGCCCTCGCTGCACTGTGCCCGATGATTGCTCTTAACTGCTTCCGGTAGTCCTATTCGTGACTCGTTCATCAGACCAAAACCTATAGTTCGAAATAGCTCGAAATAGCCACATTAACCCACCAGCCATCGTGAAGGCATTCAAGTCCTTATAATCGCGACGGTCGGAGGCTGGAGGTGAGCTTCAGTGGCGAAACTCGCTTGTTTTAGAGGGAAAATTTCCAGCGCAAACACAAAGACACACCACAGGAAGGAAATGACACTCACAGCGCTTGTGAGTGTCATTTCCTTCCTGTGGTGTGTCTTTGTGTTTGCGCTGGAAATTTTCCCTCTAAGATCATGTACCAACTAGGCCCGAATGAAGTTTTACTGAAGTTCGCTTGTTTTAATCTGTTGTTTACCAGATTATACAGCGCTTCCGAAAGCGTGTAACGCTATGCTAAATGTGCGGGGTCCCGTGATAGCCGGTTTTCACTCCTACACGCTTTTCTGGATGGCAACGCTGTACTGCAACGAAGCGAGGTTGTGGTTTGATTGGAGATGCCGTGAAACTTGTCCTGTACTATGTGTGCATTCGAAATGTTGGCCCTCCTATCGGTAACTCACAGTTTTTGCATCGTTTTATTTGATGGAGAGCGACAGAAAACGCTGTTTTGAATTCCCAGCGCCCGTTCCCACTACTCGGCAGCTGACGTCATCTTAGTCGCTACCATGGTCTTCGGGACTAGCGCGCCCTCGGAGACCATGCGAAAACAAACGGTGCTCCAGCTTGGCTTCCGAACATCGCCAACACATGGTGTCCAAGTGTTTTAACATGAAAGTGTTGTATGCCGCGGTCCACCAAGATGTCTGAAAAATAAACATCGATTTGAGATTGAAAAAGTACCACATGCGGGAATTCAAACCCAGAACCAGCCAAGGTGCAACGGTAGGAGCTGAAACGCTACCGAACACGCCACCGACAGACTCGCAACAGGTAGGAAAAGACGGGCCTTATATATTTACTACACCGCTTTCCAGTTCGCATCCAATTAATGTCCGGTTAAAGCAAAGGTATTTACCAGGCAAAATTGCTCTTAGATTAATATCTCCTCGCTATCACTGCACTCTTGGTTCTCAGCAGTGGTACCGCCACCTGGAAACGATAGAACGAAATCGTAAACTGTATTAATATGCGCGCCTGCCAGTTAGCGCTTCAGTAGTTTCGACACCTATATCGCCGTGCAGGCTTCGGCGTCATGCTGGCGCGTTGCTTCAGCCACGGCCGGTACATAATTTGTCTTGTCTGACATCTGTTAGACAAGTTACAGCTAGCCTCAGGCTAGGCATTTTCGTGCACTATATATAATTCTATTTTTGTTAGTGGTTTTGGGATAAAATTCATTTCAATTGAACATCTTGCTGGGAAGGCAAGAACGAAAAGATACGAATAAGAAGTTTTGAGCAGCAAATCACTGGCCACGCGACAAGCATATGTGCACATATACCAACAGTCAAATTGTAATACGCAATGTCATGCATAGTTAATATCGAATTTTGACTGTCGTCCTTGCAACATTCGGATCAAGGTGTCGTTGTGAGACGAGTCACATTCGACATTGCATCCCCGATAAACACACTGTAAAGGATGCAGCGCCGCACTAAGGGTAATGATGTGGCAAAGCTATGACACCATTCCAAATGCAGGCTTTTCGAGGTAACTTGCCGGGCGGTGTCTGTGAATATTTTCATCGCGAAAACCCTGGGTTTACAGACATACATCCTTATACAAGCGTTAAGACACGTGTCCACTCTATGCTAGAATTTCGCTCTTTCGTTGTCTGCTCAGTCGTCCGCTTCTTTCCGACGTCGTAGCAATGCAAGGGCGTTTCAGCTAACATGCGTCACCCTTTAAAAAAATTCGTCTGCACGCTATGGGAAGGCAACCGACTTAGTATTATTGCTGTCGTCTTTACCATCTCACACTATGTTTTAAAATGACTTCAGCTAAGTAACAATAATTAATTAGCCAAGCTTTAAAATGTTGCGCTAAATGCAACTTGTTCAAATATGGAGTTGTAAAGCAGCTTATTTAGTGTGCATATAATATATTATTATGCGAATAAGTTCATAGGCTTTAATTATTTCAGCCTTCAGAGAAAGCCTGCGAGATTGTAACTCGCGAGTGGGCGCTTGCTCACTCTGAAATAAGCAATCTCAAACTTGCTAAGAACGTATAATAGATGATGGACGCATGCAGACCGTACTACTGAGTAGGTCACAGGAGAGAATGACTAAAGGTGGTAACACCGGTGGTCCTTCGGCCTGACCATGCCTGCGATCTGCCTGCGCCATTAATGGCTCGTAGTTTGCACATTTGGGGATGCTAATGGCGCGGCGCACAAGTGCTGGTCACGTGGTCCTTCTTCCAAACTCGCGCACTTTCTTGGAAACCTGGAAAAATGAAAACCATTCCACTTATTATGGTGACAATACACTATATGGACGCTAACAGTCCTTACCATTAAACATATTGCGTTTAAAGAAACCACTTAAATTTCGGCTAAATAATTACGAATGTCTTATGGCCTGAGGTCGTCTGAAAAATTGTCTGAGTTAGTCAAGACGAATGTCATCAATACTAAATTGTGTGCTTCCGTGTAACGTACACCTATGTTTTTGAAAGGTTCGCCCAAATTACCTGAAACACCCTGTATATATGCGAAAACTTCAGGATGTACGTATTCCCATCAAGATACAAAAAGAAGAGAGTTTCTATTGCTTTATTGCAGATGTTTTTTGCCTTACTCGTTTGCGTAAGACGTCCTCTCATTCGTCGGCATGCGGCTTTCGCGAACCACACGTATGGCACAGCCATATCCGAATACATTTATTTTCTCGATAACACAGCACTCTCGCTTTTTTCTAAAATAGGTGCTCGACAGGCTTATGAAACGTGCCAATTTCAAAATGGTATTAGGTGTTTCCAAATTCTTCCATTATTTGTCTCTTGGCGCTGTGGCACATCAATTTTGTGCATATTGTGTGAGCTGCTATTAGTAGCATGTTAGGTATATCCTATCTTTAGCCGTTTCGTGATGTGTTACTCCTTGCTTCTTAAGCGATTTGGCGAGAATCTCAGCGACGTTTAGATGACGACGCTGAGTGAGCCACCTTGTCTTATGTGACAGCCCGAACGAAGTCTCATCACGTGTGCGGATGCGGAAGTGACGCAAGCGCACCGATCCTCGTAACAAGAGCTCCGTGTCGCCGGTACGGCGACAGAATGCCCCGCTTCTCCGCGCAGAGCACATCGTCATGAGGGTGGGGTGACTGAAGAAGTGCGTCAGAGCCGAAAGAGGGGAAGCGCGGTGCGAAAGCCGCTGCTCCGCTACTCGAGAGAGTGTGAGACGACTCCAGACTGACCCCGAGTGGGGCGTTTGCGACTTTGCGAATCGCGAGGTTGCCTCGAATCCACGCCACAGCGCGATCGAATCCCGGCCACAGCGGCCGCGTTTAGATGCCGTTGAAATGCGAAAAACACACACGTTTACGTAGAATGAGATGAGCGTTAAGAACCCCAGATGATCAAAATTACTCCGGAGCCATCCACTTCGGATCGTGACTCGTAATACTAGCTCGTCTTGGGTTCTAGAACCCTAGCAATTATTATTAGGATAGGCGCCCATAGCTCTTGTCGAAGGAACGGGTGGGGACAAAACTTTAAAGATAAATCGGCCCTGATTTGAAACAGTGACGATTCTACGCAAGTATGATGCTCTAAGAAAGGAAAGCGACATTGTAATATTAAGACTTTCCATATTTCATTGTTTTACAAAAAAGAGGTACTATCGTGAACAATATAAAGGCGAACACAGGAACGCATGGCAAACAGCCTGAAACCCAGGTATCGGCGATACCTGGCGGCCGCCGTCAGAAACATAGTAGAGAGGGGAACGCTGTTCTAACAACTGTTGGCACTCCTGCCGTGCGTTTGTTTGCACCAGGTTCAGTACTTCTGTGAAGCAACAAGCACTTCTGTGAAAGAAGCGCTTCTGTGAAAAAAAGAAAGATGAAAGAAAAGGAAACGAATCGGTGCGTGTCACTGCGACATTACTGCGTCTTATCGAATATCGGACGATACCGTGTTATCGATGAAATGGCGTAAGTTGCTGCTTTTTAGAAACGCCGGCGTCGCGGAAGTGCCAACAGTTAGTGAAAAAGCGCCCTCCTTTCCACTTGGTTTTTCACAGCGCCATCCGTGTATTGCTCCGAGTCGGTTTCGAGGCTATTTGCCACGCGTTGCCGCGTTCTCTTTCATATCGCTCACGATAGTACCTTCCATATAAGAGCTGATTACGATATGTATTAGTTATGCCTGTGTTCTGCGCTTCCGAAGATCTCGGGAGGCGCTTTTCTTTACCTCGGCGGTACTGCGAGCCGATCCGAAAAAAAGCGACTGATTCGGATGCCGCTTGCTAATTTTACAGCATTCCTTACATTTAAGCGCCGTATATCCTATGACATTGACGTAGGGCATTACGTAAGTGCAGTTCAAGGCGAATTTCATAAAAGCGAATATGCTGAGGGACGAATTGCACATAGGAAAGCCGGATTGATGTCATTGTAACTGAATATAGAAGAAGAGGGGTGAAGGGGGGGGGGATGCAAGGAACCGGCACATAATCGCAAGTACTAAACCATCTCGCGAGCAAAGAGATTTCATTTTAATGCCACGCGAAGCCTTTACTAGGAAAGCGGAAATCGTATTACAAAACGGCAAAATGAAGCATTGTGTTACACCCAGACTTGCATGCGACGCGTTGGAAGCAACTGATTATTTATAACTGGTTGCATTTTGCTGTAATTCTGCAACCCTTTAATTACTTCTGTCCACGCTTGTAGTTCAGTTACTTTTTATGCATTCGATCGCATAAATTAAAAGTTACAATTCCCGCGCGGTGTTAAATGGTTTGCGATGCTCTGTTGCTGATCCAAAGCATGCGGGTTTGATTCCGGCCGCAGGGGTCGAGTTTTCGATTGAGAGGAAAATGCTAGAGGCCCGTACACTGTGCAATGTCAGTGCACCTTGAAGAACTCCAAGTGGTCGAAATTCACGAAACCCTCCAAGAATTATCAATGTGCCATGAACGTAGTAAATACAGTTTGAACACGGCTACCTCGAAAGCCAACTTTTGGTTTACATATTGAGAGGGAGGGGTGGGGGATCATAGTGACGTGTCAACACGCTCGGACGAATGACGGGAGTCGCAGCAACTCTGTCGGCTGCTGCTGCACGTGGTGCAAGCAAGCGCTGATGATGTCATGGTCGTCCAGCGGCTCCTACGGCGATTTCGCCTGATTTTCAGGCGAGTGTGTTCGCGCGTCACGTTGTTGTCCATTACGATCGGGATGGCTCACAGATGCTGGGATATGACAATAAAACCAAATTGAAATACTTTACAGATATTTCGTGGTTCGAGCGTGGAGAGAGCTAACAATGCACGGAAGAAAGCGAAAAAAGAAGTACCTTTTGTACAGCCTCAAAGTAGATCCAGTACTCCTTGAAAACTTTGGCGAAAGCTCTCGTCAGTAGCTGCCTCCGCTCAAGCGCCTGGGACAAGGTGCTGAGAATCTGCACGTTAATTTCTAGAATTCGATGTTATCGCAGAATGTTGTGGTCGTGTCGTTCTTCCTCCAGCCTTCCTTGCGTGCCCAAGGAGGTCCCAAAGCATTGCCTCTGTTGTGTAACTGCTTTGAACGCACTGGCTTGAAGTAGTTGGCGCTCCGTGCATGTCCAGCGAACTTGAGCGCAAGAGAAGTTCTCTAATTATGTGACAAACAAGATGGAGCGCAAAGAAAACTGCTCAGGACATCGGACACACACACACACACGCACGCACACGCACACGCGCACGCACGCACGCACGCGCGCGCACACACACACACACACACACACACACACACACACACACACACACACACACCACACACACACACACACACACACACACACACACACACACACACACACACACACACACACACACACACACACGCGCGTTTTGATGACAGTATTCACACCTTCCTTAAATAACTCCTTCCTTTCTATTATTTCGAACAGTGTGGAACTATAAGTGTCCTCGTTTAAGCAACGCGATAAATATTTGTGTGTGTGTGTGTGTTTAAGGGGATGGGCGGGCGGTCAGACGTGCGACGTCATTCACAGTTAGATAACTCCACGCATGGGCGCTTCTGTGGTTGGAAGTGACGTCACACCAGAAGCGGCACCATCCTTTGGCTTACGTTAACACACCGGGCTAGCCAAATATAGCAAACTTTGATGTAATAGATAGCGACAGTCACACGTTTCTGAAAAAAAAAGCCCGTCCTTTCTATTAATTCCATCAGTGTGGGAGCTCCCAGCGATCTCGTTTAAACAACGCGACAAATATTTATTTCTGAAAAGTATTCAGCGCAATATATATTTAAATGACTGCAGCCTTCCATCGCCTTTATAATAAAGAATGCTGCATAGTTGTTGACTACTTGTTCGTTGCGGCCGAAGGGATGTGAAAATACTATGGTGGTCGTTGCCGTGGGAAAGCTCAGCGCCGACACAGATGTTGACATCGGCGGCAGTTTTGCCTGTTTTGTCTGTTTCTGCCGCTATTGCTGTCTGCAGTCGGGGTTTCTCGGCCAGATGCAAATGCGACTGCACAAAGTTCGCTTGCACCACAACGACTTGGGGCGCATTCATCATTAAGCGCCAACTGGCTCTTCCAGTCGCTCAAGCTGTCGCTTGATAAAAGTGCCGCGTCTGAATGTTGAGAGGGTACGGTATTTAGTGGAGCTCTGCCGTGCCTCTGCGTTATGCCGGCTGCCATTTGAGGGAATATAGAAAGGGAAAGGTTATTCAAGGAAGTTACGGAGGCAGGCTTAAGCGACACAGCCTGGCCTGCTACTCTGTATACGGAAGAAAACTGAGAGAAGAAAAAGAAAAGTTGACGGAGATGATTACGTTAAACTCCAGGGCCTGCGAAGAGGACGCAGCTCGGTGGCAGCGTAAGCTAGATTTTGCTGCGTGCTCTCTCCTTCTTTCATCGCTGCTTTCGCCTCGCCCTCTTTTTCCTATTATACTGTCTTCCTTTTCACCTGCCTCTTTTACTTCGTTGTGGTCGCCTCACTCTTCTCATTCTTCGTTTTCTCCTAGTCAAGTTCTTTCTCTTGTTGCAGTGCCACGGTGGTCTAGTGGCTATGGTACTCGGCTGCATGATCCGAAGGTCGCGGGATCGAATCTCGGCTGCGGCGGCTGCATTTGGATGGAGGCGAAATGTTGAGGCCCGTGTGTACTGCGCGATGTCAGTGCACATTAAAGAACCTCAGGTGGTCGAAATTTCCGGAGCCCTCCACCACAGCGCCTCTCGTAATTATACCGTGGATTTGATTTGTCTTGTTACATCTTTAAGTTTTCTTTTTCTTTTCGTCTTCTTCGTTGCCGTTGTCTTTTTCCTCTTCTTTGTTTTCCTGCTCCTCCTCCTCCCCTTCTGTTTTGCCTCCTCTTCGTCGATACCGTGTCACAGCTGTGGAATAGAACGCGAAGCGGCCACACATGTGGTAGGGGTCAGGGATTCACCCCTGCTGTTGATCTCCGTTTAAATACACTGGCATGGCTTTTCTTTTTCTTTTTGTTTTCACACTGTGAGCGATAGTGGTTGCGAAAACCGGCGGTGGTGGTGGCCCGCAACTGCTACAGGATCCCCCTAGAAGGGCACGTCCAACTGCAGTTTCTCAGGACCAAAATAAAGTTCTGTGCCTGCCTGCCCTGGCGGAAAACAATTTTCACCATTGTTACGAGCCCATGACATCTTACGCAGCGAAAACAGAGGCGTTACAGCATGGGTGTCCTTGAAACATAAAGCGTATATAGTAAAATGCTCCTCAAACAAATGTGTAACAGCTTTCGTAATTGTTGATACTGTCCCATTGAACATTGGGAACAATATGCAGCTTTCAGTCCTTGTATTCTAGTACCTGCCGTCGGTAGAATTAATCGTCTTGCTTTGTGGGCCAAGTTTACTGGAGTTCTCGAGGTAGACTTAACATTTTGACATGTTTAGTGGTTACCTTTCATTGTGCCTGTCGTTGCGAGGTTTCCCTGCCAGTATTTTGTCGAGATGGGTCGTCATTTTTATTTATTTTTATTTATTTATTTATTTATTGATTTATTTATTTATTTATCTTTTTATGAATACTGCAGGCCTTGGAAGGCCCACTGAATTAGTTAGTTAGTTAGTTAGTTAGTTAGTTAGTTAGTTAGTTATGTTGGTTTTTATGGCGCAAAAGCAGCAATGGCCATGATGCGCCAGCCCACTGAATTAGAAAATACATGAGAAATATAGAATTATGAACAAGTTGAAAATTCCCGAGAAATATAAAGAAAGCAGAAATTCCCTATGAGTAAAGCACCGAAGAATGTAATAGAGAAAAAGCAAAATGTACAATGAAATAAAGACAGAAAAAACCAAGGGTTTGTCGCCTGTGATACACGTTTGCCTTCAGCCCACTGCTGCATCACACAACAGATAATCACAAGGAAAGCACAAACTTAAGGACAAGTCAAGAGCAGATAAACACAAAATGCACCCCAATAGCAACATTTATAAGGCAATAGCAACACATCATTAACATAATATCACTACCCCGTGCCTTGGCACTGAAAGAGAATAACGTCCACCTTACTCGCAGTACAATGCGATAATAGAACACGTGCCCAGCTTAACGCAACGTAAAGAAAACATACACGTATGAAACGTTAAGCCCACAGGACAGAAACGTAACCAAGATCACATAAACACCGCGGCACAACATAATCACGCACTAGCATAACCACATCGCGCCATAATCACAACATAACGCAAGCACAACACGGCGAAGCAGAGGCGAAAGACTGCTCCGCACTTTCAGCAGCTTTCACACAGAGCGGAACTGCTTTAGCGCAGGGTTTACCACTGAGTTAACCGCCGTATTTTTTTCTCATGCACTCCCTTATTATACTTGTACGAAATGTACTAGCAATACCGTTTACTGTTTTGACTATATTTGCTTGTGTGTATCAGATTCCAGTGCGTCACAGCCTGTCCTGTTTATCTCGCTACGGAGATTCCCTGTGTGTGAAGTGGTCAGGTTCAGATTAAGCGGCAACTTGCAGCCTTTTTGCCCAAACGTTTTTTGCGACACAGTTCCGGGATAAATGCAATTTAGCTGAATTCAAGTAAATTCAGCTCAGTTGACCAAACAGTGCGTAAAGCTTTGCTGATGGTTGAGCCAATTCTGGTGGGAGTGTCTTGCCTTCGTTACGGAATGGAGCCCGAAAGATTAACGAGGAATATTTACTTTCTAAAGGTGAAAAAAGGGGGAACACCAACCAAATTATAATCATCAAAAGTAAAATTTACTCCTAAAGATGACAAAAAACCCGACGTTTCGGGTCCCACTCGGACCCTTCTTCAGGGGTGTCTGTATTTTCCTCAGCCGTGTATAGCATGTTGAGTGATGTAAGCTTAGTTTCATTGCCAAAAAAAAAAGAATTCGGAAAACTTAGTATAATGCTTGAAAAAGCTGCATTTGAAAGAGCAGCACCTGTGGTACACTAAAATAAAATAGTAAATCAATTTATACATGAATTGTTTTCTGACAAATATATTGTCTTTTATTTCGCTATCATGTGTTCAATATTGGAGGAGGAAATCAAAGTCACACTTTCTTTTTAATTTTTCGCGAAAACATCTGCACGTTGATGCAAGCACGACGTCAAAAATTTCAAAGTATTTTTCAATATTCTGGCCACTTTGGCCCGATGGAACAGACCCTTTTCATGATTCGCAAGTGCGCTTCTCTGCAGTACACATTTGCCCTACTAGTGGTGACAGCTGTATTTGTTTAAATGCCATCAAAATTCACGTTGCACATGCTGCGGCCTATTTTTTGTGCATGTTTGTATTAGAAGGGCTGCGTCGACATTCTGAATGCCCTATCGCAAGCAAACTGCGTTTGTACGCGCTGTTTGAAGGATTGCCAATGCCGCCACTAGTAGGGCAAGCTGCAGTGCAGGAAGCTAGCTATACAATTATGAAAACTTGCAACGCCGGATGTGTGGCCACCTAAGCACACTGTTCAGCTCTATCGAAGAACAATTATGTGGGCCCTGCCAGTCGTCTTCAAAGTCCGTGACGTCACAGCGAGTTTGTGCGTAAACTTCAAGGCGGCGTCGCCACCTATGTTTGCGTTTTGCGTGTTTTCTCGCTTATAGGCGCCTTCTACCTTCAAGAGTGGATTTCTTTGGTACTGTGAAAGAGTGATTTACTGATAGAAGAAAAAAATCATTATCCTCTTTAGTGTTCCTTTAATGGAAAGAATATGTCAACGTCATCAGAGACGCGTAATTATCTCGCAATAGAAAAATCTCTGCCCGATCGCCCATTTCGGGGCTTCGCCTTGCGCGGGAAAGGTTTGTCGCTGATTTCATTTTATCTTGGCTCACTTCACGTATATGCTATTATCTGCTTTACACGTGGACTGCTGCGGCTGTAAGCCGACGACGGTCGCGCAGTGCTGGTCTGCTGGTGCTGGTCTGCTGACTCGAACAAGGTAGGTTCCCTCGCGGCCGCCTCGGTGGTATTTTCGTCGACGGAGGCGAAATGCTATAAAGACCAGTGTACTGCGCGTTGCCAGTGCATACTGCAGAGTAACGCATGGCCAAAATTTTCAGGGCACTCCAATACGCCGTGCCTCATAAAGACAACGTGGCTTTGACGCGTTAACACCCGCCTCGCCACGGTGTTCTCGTGGCTATGGCATTCGGCTGCCGATCCGGAGTTCGTGGGATTGAACCTCGGCTGCGGCCGGCCGCACTTCGATGGAGGCGAAATGCGAAAGGCCGGGGCATATTGCGATGTGTGTAAGTGCAAGTTAAAGAGCCCCAGGCTGTCGAAATTTCCGGAGCCCTCCACTACGGTGTCTCTGGTAATCAAAACCTTGGTCTTTGGACGTAAATCTACAGAAACTATTATTATATTGCGCGTAAAACGCCAGCAACTACTATTAATTTGCCGGTAAGAAGAGGAATTCCGTCTTTAGACGAAGCCTACCGTGTATACCATCGGCCGAAAAAGTGAACGGACCACGGCTTACGCCGCCGAACCGGCCGCAGCGCCACAGCGCCGCAGTGCTGTCTCGCTCCGCACGCTGAATGCGAGAACGCCCTGGGAGATCAGAAAACTTCGCCTTCGCGTTAAACTTTGGACGCGTCGTGGCTGGCGTAGCCGCTGGGGCTGCCTAATGCGTTGTTAGTCTGTTTTGTTGGCCGATATTTCATGCGTACGTTCCTCGTACGCCTCTCATGTAGGCAAAGCAGATCTGAGATGATATCTGGGCGAAAAGTTGCGTGGTTTTGATGCGTATTGTTTGGTAGAACCGCGGTTGATGTGTTTATCGAGGTTCGATCGTGTGTCCCGAGCAGTGTGCACTCGACTCATCCGGGGTGGCGGTGGCGAATAGACGGGGACTTCTGCGAAATATATGCCGTTTGCCGCTCCCAGTCGTTGGTTCTGGCTCGTTTGGCACCGGCGAAAGTATTGCGCAAATGGCGCTTCGTTGACACATCGTTTTCAGGCTGGTGAAATATCGCTTCATTTTCACGGGTTTCCTCGTAACATTTATTTGTCCGTTGTTTCACAGTGTATATTTCATTCGACTACGTGTAACGCGCTCAGCCATACATGCTGTATCGACATTAGCAGAAAAAGAAGAAAAGAAAGAAAGGAACAAAAAAGGAATCCAGAGACGAAGGTATGCCCTCCCTTGCTCCCCACCCCCCGAAAAAAAAAATCGCCTCCATTCGAAAAGATGTCGATCACCGCATCTGTTCGGCGTGCGTAATAAAGATAATATGTCAAGATGTTAACGCGATCGAAATTATCTTGCGAAAGAACAATCTCTGCACAGCCGTCCTTTGCTGTGGTGCGCATTGGGAAGAAAGAAGTAAAGAACAGTATTTTCTCGTTCAGGAGCCTCTTTTTCTGAAAGGAATGATGAACGTGCTGATACGAACTACTCAACAAACTAATCCTTAAAGCAAATAGTTAAAATAAGCTGCGGTGCCTCAAGTACCCTGGAAATGAACAAGCGATAATATCTGTGCGTACTAATATTGCGGTTTACGGCAGCAAAGAAAATGATCAGTGCTATCCTGTACAGCAGTTTCAAGGCTCTTGGTTCCGTCTAAAGCGACGGTAAAATGTTTTACCTTTCTTTTCCCGTTTTCCGTATTTTACGCCATGATTAGTGCCCTTAAAGCGACACTGAAGTCAAATGAAAATTTGTGTTCATTTGAAAGGCCAGCGCTTGAGAACTCCTAAAACGCCAATATTACCTGCAACAACGCTTTAGTAGTTGAGTAATTAACCTGAGTGCAGAAGGCGATTTGCGCGACGAGCAGGAGTTTCGACTGTTGGTGACACCACATACCATTTAAAATATTTCCTAGAGGATCAACCTACCCGCAGCAAAAAAGTATATTCTACTGCTTTTACAAGACCGTGGAAAATGTTACTAATTTATCTCGTTTTCGATTTATGAAAGACGAAAAAGAAAAGTTTCCTCCCGTTACCTTTGAGAACGACATAATTGGTTCGGTTTCGTCCGGCTTCGCGCAAACATTGCTGCGCGGCGCATGCGCAGTCACTATGGTTTATCACGCACAGTTGCGTCGCCTTTGTTCTCTGACAGGACTCGCTCGAATTGCAAGTTAGAGAAAATGTCGCGTCAGTGTCTATGTTATCGGATGGCCGAATGGCCCACCCCGCTTGCAGCAGCGAGGAGATGCAGCAGTGGACACCAGCAACCAAAGCGACGTGACTTACCACTCCGTACCACGGAGTCAGCCCCTACGCTCTAAATGTCGCAAACAATGCTCACGAGCTCAAGGGCTGCTATCAATATGAAAGTTTATACTCTACAACATCGTAAGCGATTGCATCGTTTGTGCTTTGGATCAGACGATAAAACTACAGAAACTGCCAGAACAGAGTCTAAACGCAGACTTTATCAAAATTTTGTAAAATGCAAGTTTTCAAAACTGTAAGCTTTCATATTAACGACTCTAAAACGCTGCTATCGTAAAAAAAAAGAAGGAATCGCGATTGTGTAAAAGACACCAAATGATAGAACCACCCGACACCTACAGTGCATTTAGGACAGTTCGTTTTGTAAAACTTTCATAAATACTTTCTTGGAGCGCGTAGGTAAAATGCGTTACGCAGTTTTGCAATTTCATGTGTGGTTTTGGCCCGAGCCACTCTCCAGTGTAGTTGCAACTACATTGGACAGTGGCTCGGACCCTATACAGTCCCTATGACCCTATGGAACGACCCTATAGAGTCCCAACGGACTCTATAGGGTCATTCTTCACCAGAGGAGGGGAGGGCGTACTTGGAGCCCATGGTGGAAACGAAGTATCTTACAAGAAAAAAATTATCTTAATTTAACGGCTGGTTCAAAGGTAGGAACGGAAATATCTTTGCGAACATGATTCCAAGCTTATGAATCTCTCCGATTGGGATGAGCGGACATTCTCGAATCATCACCGCTTCTGTACGATGCAGAAGAACAGCTCATGCAAAGTAACTTACCAAACTGCACCCTTCCACTTTCTCGCGAGCAGAATTCGAAGTCTCAGCAAGTTGTGGAAAGTGATTAATTTGTGTTAACGCGACAGCATTAAAGAGCTCGTGTAGGAGAAAACCCTAGGCGCCGGTGTCCTTGGCGGAAAAAAATCACCAGGAACGACACCTACCATGCAGGCCCTTCTCCAAGGCGCAGATGCGTTAGTGAGCAAAACTGAATTTCATCAGCCAGGCTGTTCAGCACGGCATGAAAACGTCCGGTCGCAAAAAACTATCATCATCTCCATTTCTCGTTCCCAGCAGTGCGCGTGCACTTCTATGCAATGTCCAATGTGGGGCGTTCACACGCGCGCTTCTTCTCTTGCGCACGCGCACTGAGCCCGCTACTACACTGGCAAAGCTGCGGCTAGCGGGCGCACGTGTTGCACATGCAAGCAGAAGAAGAGGAAGAAGATAACGGCAGTGTGCGTCAATTCTTGGCCAATCCCCCACAGTGGGCGTGAGCCATATATTGTCAGGTGAACAAGAACAAGAACAACAGTGTGCGTCGATTTGTCCGGTGCACAGCGTCTAACAAAGCTGTGCGTTTGCGCATAGGTTCGCGCCACGAGAGCGTGCGTCCGCTCGTGGCGTCCAAGCAGCTCTTAGAACAGCATATGCAGTCGTAGTGTTAGTACGGCAAAGACGTGGGACGACGTCGTGACGCATGCCGCGTCTGCCACCGTCTCTGGTTCGAAGCGAACGTTTTGTAGCGTGAGCTACACTGGCCGAGGTTGAGCAGTTTCGCGTGGCTCTTGGAGAGCCGTGCTGCGGATGCGCGAGGAGCAGTGACGTCACACGACGCACAGCTGGCGCGCCGGAGCCGCCGCGGCCGCGCGCGCCTCGCCAATCTGCGAATTCCAGAGGAGTGACGTCATAGCCGCGGCAGACGCATTTTCACCGGTGCATGCCCAGCTGTGCGCCTTCATTGCGCAGTAGCCAAGTCTGACGCTGCGCCGGAGCCGCTTAATAGCGCCTTTCATTGTGCGCGCATGCGCAGAGGTATCAGTGGGGGTATACATATAGCGGGGCGTTTGCCATTGTGGTAAAGCCATCGAGAAGGAGAGCGAAATTGCTGGTCAACAGCGCAGAAGAGCGGAGAAGCTTAACTCATCGGATCCCGAAGTAGTTGCCTGGCAATTAGCGATTGAGCGTAGGAAGAACAAACAGAAGGCTAAACGTGCTGCGGAGACACCGGAGCAAAAGGAGGAACGGCTAGCAAAGCGGCGTCAACATTAGGCTGATCGACGTGCCCGACCATCTCAGCAGCAGCAACAACAAGACACCGTCGATGACGTCAAGGCTCGCCGTTTCACTGACTTACGGTGAAACATAGCGAAAGCGCCAGTGCGACTCGGACCTTCGAGACGGACTTCGTAAACAATTCGTTTGGATATGTGTGCGACGTGTGTGAAAGACTGTGGCACAAGAAAGACATGACGCCGGTAAGGAGTGGCATGCGTGAAACGTGGAGTTTAGCGGCGCCGCCAGAGTGGGTTGAAACCATGGCGCGGGTTTGTACAACGTGCAAGAACTCTCTCGTTAATCAGAAGATGCCACTCTTTAGCGTTACCAATGGGTATTGTTACCCGCCATTCCACCAGGTCTACCGGTTCCGAACGATATGGCCGAACGTTTACTTTCGCCACGGATTCCCTTAGCTCCCGCTGCGTATATCCTGGCATAGCCGAGCTAAGCCACTGCTAAATTTTTAGATGCGAAGCAGCTTATTAACGAGGCCTGTCCCTTCCTCCGGCGTCGGTGTAGCCTGCCCCAGTTAGTACTCGGAGCACGCGCACTCCAGCGCGTGCTCTAGTTTGAGTGGAGACCGCTAGTGGCGCTGTAGTTCACGAGATAATATACAGTGGAAATACAGTATGAGTGGAATGGGAAGGTATGGCGAGTAATGGTAGAATGGAGGTCGTCGATATAGGTAAAGCGTTGAGGTAGGGATGCCCGTTGTCACCACTATTATTCATGCTTTACATGAGGAGAATGGAGAAAGCATTGGAGATGAGCAATATTGGTTTTAAGCAGTCACACAGACAGGCAGGTGTAGTGGTAGAACAAAAGCTCCCCGGGTTGTTTCATGCAGACGATATTGTGCTATTCGCAGACAGTCGAACAGATTTGCAGGGTCTGGTTAATATATGTGGTCGGGAAAGTGAAGATTTAGGACTGAAATTTAATGTGACAAAATGCGGTTGGATGATATCCAATGACAGCAACGATCAGACCATATCAATGCAGGGCGAGGAGATATCCAGAGTACGAGAGTACAAATACCTCGGGATATGGATAAATGATGGGAATAGATACATAGAAGTACAAGAAAAAGCTATTATAGTTAAAGGAAAGAGGAATTCCGCAATAATGAAGCATAGAGCTCTGTGGGGTTACAACAGGTACGAGGTAATTCGCGGTTTGTGGAAAGGTGTAAGGGTGCCAGGACTTACATTCAGAAACTCAGTGGTGTGCATGAGGTCAGAGGCACAATCAGGGCTGGACGTGAATCAGAGGACGGTCGGACGTCTCGCATTGGGCGCCCATGGGAAGACCACAAATGAGGCTGTTAAGGGGGATATGGGATGGTCTGACTTTGAGGGAAGGGAAGCTCAGAGTAAAATTAGGTACGAACAGAGATTAAGGAATATGAAAGAAAGTAGATGGGCAGCGAAAGTATTCAGGTATTTGTATAGGAAGAACGTTGACTCACAATGGAGGAAGAGAACTAGGAGGCTTACCAGTAAGTATACAGCCAGGAACGAAACGGATGGGACGAAAAAGAGCGTTAAGAGCATGGTCAGAGCGGCGGAGAAGTGAGATTGGATAGCAGGAATGGAGAAGAAGCCGGCATTGAACAACTACAGAAAAGGGAAAGACGAAATCAAGAGAGAAAAATTTTACGATAATTTAAAGGGAAGCGCTTTACTGTTTGAAGCAAGGTCCGGTTGCCTGAGAACCCGAAGTTACAGAGCGAAATTCAATAAAGAAGGGGACACATGTACGTGCTGTGGAAAAGCTAGGGAAACGACAGGTCATATTTTGATTGAATTACAGATGTCTACCCAGGTGTAGCTGTGGACACTACCCTACAGGAGGCCATGGGTTTCAGGGGTAGCACGGGAAAGCTGAACATGTCGGCGATAGAGATAAGTAAAACGCGCTTAGAGTATTGGTGGCGCAAAGTTATGGAGGAAACAGAAGCGCAAGGCAGTTCGGGTAAGATTGTTGCATCACAGCGGAACGATAATAGATAAAATAGATAGGCGAGGAGAAAAATTAGTTGTGAAAATGTGTGATTCGGTAAAAGAAATGTTTGTAGAGGAAAAAAAATAAAGCTAGAGCTTGGTGGCCCGGCTGCGTATTTCTCTGGAATGGAAATATGCGGCCCGGCTACCGCCCCGTTATAAAGGGGATGCTCCTAATATCCATCCATCCATCCATCCATCCATCCATCCAACCATCCATATAATAAATAGAAGCGCTCGCTCTGCCCCGGCGCGCTCTCCTCTACAGCAGCTGTCATGGAGTGCGCTTCGACGAACGAAGATCGCACCGCGGTGACGCGGGCTCGCAAAGCAGCCGCAGCGCGGCTGCTTTGTGAGCCCGCGCTGCCAAGCGGCTGCCAAGCACCGGAAGCGGTCGCTAGCTGAGGTTGGTGGTGCCGATGCGCGCTTTAAGCGTGACTTTCTCGATCACGCATTCGGGCACAGCTGTGAGGTATGCTACCGCTTGTTGTTCGATAACATACTGACCAAGATCTCGACCGTTAAGAACGAGCAGTCTCGTGCCACCGCCATCGCCGTTCTGCAGTGCAGCAGGAGTATGCCAAGTTTGCTGCCGACGACGATCACAGTGAGTACGCCGTTTGCTCTACGTGCAAAGATTCGTTGGTGGCAGGCAAACTCCCCGCGATGCGCGTGGCGAACGGCTACCGCTACCCTCCGAAACCCGAGCACCTGCCCGTGCTCAACCCGGTGGAGGAACATCAGGGGAACCTCGAATGGAAGATGATTGATTTGTGGGGTTTAACGTCCCAAAACCAGCTCTGATTATGAGAGACGCCGTAGTGGAGGTCTCCGGAAATTTCGACCACCTGGGGTTCTTTAACGTGCACTGACATCGCACAGCACACGGGCCTCAACATTTCGCCTCCATCGAAATGCAGCCGCCGCGGCCGGGATTCGATCCCGCGACCTTCGGATCTGCAGCCGAGTGCCATAACCACTAGACCACCGTGGCGGGGCCTCGAATGGAAGGACCGTGAACAGTGATGAAGAAAATAAAAGATTTACACAACTATAAGTCGACTCATGGCTGCTTCACATACTACTCAGGGTTCCCTTTATGGGGAGGTTTTTTTTTACGCAGAGGTAGGCTCGAAACTTGGAGAAGCGTTCGCATCGCAGTACTTTGCTAGTCCTTTCCTGAAGCCACTGACCATAACGAAATGCAGGTGTGCCGGATACAAAACCGGACCAGCCAAGTGCCCATCAGCGTCACTGCTCAGAAAAATAATTGAGATAAATGCTTCCGAAGCGCGGAATTGAACCAGCAACCTCTCGCTCCGCAGTGCGTGGCGCTAACCACTACGCCACAAACAGCAGATCCTTAAGGGAGCTAACGGCGAGCCTTATATACGCACCCTTTACCGCTGGCAGGACTCAGAGACGGCAGGCGCTTATAAGCGTTTCTTCATTACCAGCGAGATGGCGCGAGGAGCGCAACGGGCGCATTTAAATGTCGTCGGCCAGCTCGCTTGCTTCGAATATTTGCGCAGGGAGAACCTTGCCCTTCCGCTGTCTGCTCGCGCGGTTGTCTCGTGGTGAGAGGAAGAGGGATGTTTGGAGCTTTCACCGTGATGTCGGCGCTGATGTTACGGGAGCGTACGAAAGTCACTCGAGCTCAAGGGACGCCACTAAACGAACAAACAGAAGATGAGCGCGAACTATCAAGTGTCACAGCTCGACACTTGAAGCACGCTAGTTTCCTTCGCTGCTTCGGCCGCCTTTGCAACAGGAGCTCTGTTCACACTGAGGGTATCCATTGTGACAGCTTATTCGCGCTCGTTTGGTGTATATCTGTGCGTTCGTTTCGTGCGTGCTTCACTTGATAGTTCGCGCTCATCTTCTGTTTGTTCATATAGCGGCCTCCTTTGAGCTCGAGGGACGCGCTCCAAATTTCAAGCTGCCTCCACGCTCTTCGCGTTGCGGTATTTTAATTAATATTGCTCCTGAAGCTGCGAGCGTCACTTCGTATAGTATTACAGTTTCTTGCTATCGCATTCATTGCTTCGCCCTTGCGGCGAAACTGTGACTTTTTTTTTTCAAAGTAATATTCCTCAGAAAAAATTGTATCTTCTCGTAATTTTTCTGTGGTCATGTGGTTACCATTGAACAAGCACAATTCAAGCAGTGCGGTATTAAGGAGGCTATGCGGGAAAGACGCCCTTTCCCTCCACGCCACTTTGGCTCCACATTGTAAAACGTCATATCCTTCGTTATATCTACTAACTCTAATTGATACGCGTATGAGCGCAAGTCCACATGGTTTTTACAGAACACGTCGATTGATTGCCTGACTGATAGATCGAAGAGAGACTGGTCACTTCCTTCACACAAGTGTGCCAAGTCAAACAAGTGCGTTTCTAGATGTCGCTGCATCAGTTATAACATTCTCTGTGCGGCACTGGAACCGTGTGCACCGACACAAAGATAAAGAAATGATTTTTTTACGAGCCTCTGTTTTTCTTGACACGAACGGTGCATTCGATGCGCGCTTGCAGACCTCGTTTTGAATTAGCGGAGATTTCACTCTTGCGACATCTTTTCGCTCACACGAAAATGCCCGCGGTCTGGCGTGAATATTTCGGTCCGCTGCCTGTCTGCGGCTACAGTAATTGTTTCCAGCAGGTTCGAAACGAAGATAACATCTTTCTTTCTTTTTTTGATAACCGCGATGCTGGGTCCTCAAATAACACCACGTGCTGCCACGAGGCCATAGTGAGAAACGAGGGAAGGCCGATGAGGGATGGGGGCGGTTTTAAGTTTATTGGCTGTTTCATAACCGATAATAGAATTCTACGAAACGTTTCCAATGAGCCCTCTATTTGTGAGGCTTGTCGTTCGGCGAAATCTAGGCGGAAAAACTGGGGCACGCGTGTTCTAACGCGAACTGCATAAAAAAATCTTCAGTTTTATTTCTGCTTCAAAGGCTTCGCGTTATAACAGTTTGACGGTTATTTTGTTTATGTTCACCTTTTCATCATTTTTCTCCTTCGACTCAGGTTCCGCGTGTTATCATGCTCTACTCGGTCTAACAAAGCTAAAGTCGTACATGTTAGCGCAAAATTCTCATTCGTATTGATAGTTTCGTTCTAACCTACACGAAACGTGATACAACACTGCTTCGGTAATTTATTCTGACTAAACTATTCTACTAGCGAATGTTTCGTAATTGTTTTCACTTTTATAAGTCCCTGCGGAGAGCGATAGAGCCTTCTCTCTCTCTCTCTCTCTCTCTCTTTTCTTCTTTTTTTCTAGTAACCTTGATCTCCTGAATTCTACATATGCGTGTAATAACGCCACTTAAGTCCCTCTGCGTCGTTTGAACTCCTTCCGGCAACAACACGTTTAATTGAACCTGCGAGAAATGCGATGCCAAATTGGATTGCCAATTTCTTATTGGCAATTGCGTTCTACTCGCGAAATTGCAGCCTATTTCAATATCGTGATGATGCGCTGGCTTGGTTTTGTATTAGGTTCCACGACGTTTCGTTGCCGGAAATATTCACATGATTATTGTTCCGGATCGGCAACGCCTGAATGTATCGTATCTTTTACAAGAGATTAATAAGTTTTCAATCTTTTCATTCCATTGGACGCTGTACGCAAGCGGTTGAATTTTGAAGCAACGTAGATAACGCTCAAATGCACAGTGACTCGGCGCGTTTAATCGGAGGAGTTTCACCCGTGGGTGGAATTCTCGCGATGACCGTTGTCGGCGCTAACACTGCACTGGTGTTTCGTTTCTCATGGAACGCATACGCCCAAGCGATTTCTCAGTCTTTACGGTTTGTGATGAATGTAGCCCTAGCGGTCCACAAGGCTGCTTAATTTTTGTTCGCTTCGCCGTTTCGCGTTGGCCAAGCCGTCACAGCCACGCAAAATTTGGTCGAAGTGATCCTGCATTCACCTTCCGGATATCCCCGAGCCGCGAATCGATGGTCATGCCGTGGAGAGGAGAATGACGCAGTCTCGGATCGTACGCTTACCGCTGTCAACGCCTGGAACTGCCTCCGCCGTATTGACTCCTACGTTATAACATATGCAAGCCAAGAACAACGACGGCAGCGACAATTTAGGCCACGATTTCACATGGGACAACTGGGACGCAGCTGCCAACGGAGGCTCAGAGATTTCAAAGGACGTCCTTGGAGGATCTAAAAAGCAGGTTTTAAGCGTTCCAGAGTGTTGCTGCGTTATAGTTTGGACATCAAGAGCAAGCTGCGCCATTGTTGCCCCGCCACGGTGGTCTAGTGGCTATGACGCTTGGTCGCATTTCGATAGAGGCAAAATGTTGACGTCCATCTACAGTGCAATGACAGGGCCCGTTAAAGGACCCCAGCTGGTCTCAATTTCCGAAGCCTTTCACTGCGGCGTCTGACGTAATCGCATCGCTGTTTTGGGACATAAGACCCCACAAATCACTAGGATTACTCTGTACTCTGTAATCGCTCCGTAAGATTAAATCCTCGACGACCAACGACTGTATTCGCCTCTACCGTTGTGCTTCGTTTGTGGACACAGGCTCCAATATATACATCAAAACATCAAATCATCACTGGATTCTTGAATGCCACGACCACACGACCATGCACATAGTTCCCGCACATAACTGTAAGAGTTGCGTTGAAAGTCACACCGACTTTTCGCATTCTCCTGCATTTATACGATGCGTCGGTACTAACAAAGCCAGCGCTGTCATTAGATGTTTGTTACAAAGCTCCGGCTACGATTAACATTTCCCAGCGAAGCTGTACATGGATGTTTGTTTGGAAAAAGCGTTGTATGGAACGCATATAGTGTCATATATTATTTGTATATGGATGTTTGTCTGCAAAAACCATAGCCTGGAACGCATGCATTGTCATATATGCAGGGTGTTTCAGAAAATGTGTCAGAAAATCTAATATATATAGAGAGAAAACAGATCTTTGTGTACATTTTGCGTATTTGCTTTGTTCATTATGGCACGCAATGCAAAATCGGTAGGATTCATATCTTTACCAATAATTAACAAAATTACACTTATTATTTTTAAACCAGGACAGCTAGAGATGCTCGAATCAAACTGATGAATGAAAGTAATTGACACAGGGAATCCGTATCCGTCGTAATATTTTGAAAAGGGCGACGCTGGTAATTTGTACAGACCGCTGAAATCTGGCTACTTGCGCCCAGAAAATCAAAACTGAATGGCGAAAGAGCGCAGTTGCTAAACCTTCGGTAGGTGGCCTGTGCGACATAATCGTTCACTTCGCATTGCCGTGTGACTAAGACCATGCGTCGCTGTCGAGTGGATATTCAGGCAAGCGCAATCAGGGGCGGAAACTAATCGAAAGATCGCCTCTTGATAAGGACGCTGCCCCGCTACGGTGATCTAGTGGTTATGGCACTCGGCTGCTGATCCGAAGGTCGCGGGATCAATCCCGGCCGCGGCGGCTGCATTTCGATGGAGGCGAAATGCTGAAGCCCGTGTGCTGTGCGATTTCAATGCACGTTAAAGAGCCCCAGGTGGTCGAAATTTCCGGAGACCTCCACTACGGCGTCTCTCATAATCAGAGCTGGTTTCTAGATGTTAAACCCCATAAATCAAACATTGATAAGGACGCTTGCTCATCGCCTCTCGGCAGTGCGAGGGGAGCAGCTGTGTTGGTCGGGCCAATACCAAAGGCAGTGGCAACTGCACCCTTTCGCCATTCAGCTGCGGCTTCATAGGCGGAATTAGGCAGCTTTCTGCGATCTGTAGAAATTACCAGCTTTGCCCTTTTGAAGACAACACTACGGATATGGACTCCCTGTGTAAATGACTTTCATTCGCTAGTTTGATTTGAGCATACAGAAGTTTTGGTTGAAGAGTTACCTAGCTTTTAAACCAAAACTGCCAGATAACGGTAGCTTCGCGAAGGTGTGCTTCATGGCTCGATGAGATTTTTCTATCATCATAGTGATGTTTTTAACTGGTGCCACATGCTCGTTGCCGTCTTTTCCCCCCTTATTTTCTTATTTTCTATCACATGCCATACTGGCGTGCAACCTTTATCGATTCGTGCGTAAGCCTGACCTAGGGTTAATCCATCATTGCGATGTCATATATCGCTGCGATACATTGTCCCGCGGCCAAAACGTCGCTACAGTTTCACTTTTTGTGTTTTCTACGTGTTTGCATTTGTCTTACAAATACATTTTTATATATATATATATATATATATATATATATATATATATATATATATATATATATATATATATATACACACACATTATGTGGCACGAGACCTCCACTACGGCGTCTCTCATAATCAGAACTGGTTTTGGGACGTTAAACCCCATAAATCAATCAATCATTATGTGGCACGAAGTGTTTCCTTAGCACTCTGGTATATCTATCTAATTTTTCTTTACTGTTGACGGTATAAGCAGATGTGGACAAGCCATTAAGGCGGCTGCTACCCGTTCGTATTCGAGCATACAGAGTTCGAAATGCTAGATTAAAAATGACGCATGTCCCACTCATTGGAACAGCCACACAGCGGCACAAGAAGGCGCTTTAGAATGTGCCTACGTGGCAAGGTGTTGAGTTGGAGCACACTGCCCGCCGTCGTAGCTCTGAGACAGCTCCGCTTCCGAGGTGAAGGTACAACTGTTGGGTATCTGTTGGGTATCGTTGCGCATTCAACGGACGAACACAGGAAGGAACAGAGTAAACGGAAAGAGCGCAAATGAAGGTACAAGTTAGGCTTTCGGCTATTCTGGCCGCCCTTAAATGTGTTCAAATGCAAACAAAGTCCCGCGTCGATCTATCTCGATTTCCATACTCTTTGATGAACGGGAGGTCATCAATGGTATATCCTTGGGTTTCCCACTACTGTCTCGTTCGTAACTATATAGTTGCTTTATCACGTTGAACTCCATAGTTCTGTTTTTTTTAAATGTTCTAGCGCTTTGGCAAGCCTTAGACACTTCATGGGGGTTTACGACTGCGAAACTCAGAGGATTTGTAGACGGCGTTGCAGGCTGCCATATTCTCAACTATACCGCTTGAAACTGGCTTTCATTACAAAATGATCTGGACATGTCGTACGAGAATGCCTTTCGCTGCATTGTATGGGACACAATTCTACACTCGAGTATCTGCGGCAGTTGCAAAGGAAGTTGCGCTTACTTCACTGTAACCGTCGCTTCGTCGTAGTACGTTTCTCCGTAACGAGGTGCGGCTGCATTGTCGCCTTTGTTGAGCTGTTGTGAACACGTGTGGTTTGCTATACAACTATTTCTTCTTTTTTCTTACTTCTTGTTTGAAAAAGCAGATGACGAAAGCGGGCTCACAAAGGCGCTGTCAGTGGCATGCGGCCAACTCTCGCTCTTCGAAAATGATGCGTTGTGCGAGACCCTTCACATCACTGTCCAGCTGTCCAATCATCGTTCGCTCTGAGGTTGGCCTACATGTGCCCGGGCTTACGAGCGCGGTGACCCCATGCTTTGCTTCACGTGGTGCTCCAAGCTGACATCAAGACAACACGATTCCGGCAAAACGCGGCGGTTCACGTGCTCGACGATCCCGCGGTAAACGAAAGGATCGTAACTGAGTTTCGAAATCGCTCGTGGTGCATTGGCCGCTTATTTCTGACGTTATTTTCTTTCTCGGCGTTTTACACAGTGCTTCGTCGCGTGAATGCCGGAACGACCCCGCTCTTAACATGTATGTCACAAAGGAAAAAATCATGTGGTGCTGTATGCTGCATATATATAAAAGAAGACACCGCTGCATCTTCTTCTTGTAAGAACAGAAGACTATAAACATCTGTGTGGGCACTGGTGAATAAATGAGCCAGTTCCACCGCAGTGAAAGCGGTGGGAAGGGCAGCGCAGTGATTCGTCCGTGTTTGCCTTGTGTTTTCCGCTGTGCTTTGTCACCGAACCTGTGCTGTGAGGTACGGGATGCAATCGTCTGAAAAGATCCCAAGGACGAACGTATTAATCCCCCGGAAATAATCCCACGAAAGCTTGGACAATAAGATTTTTGGTCCCCTTCAGCACACTAGCAAAACGCCAGCAGTGGTTGAAAGACCGAGTCAGAGCCAAGGGTGATCAAACAAAACAAATATATTCTCATAAAACAGGCAGTTACACAAAACGTACACAGACACGGCTCTTCGAAACTCAAACACAGATGATTTACAACGTTACACAAAGCCAACAAACACGAACAAGCTCATGCACTGCAACAAAGAACAAAATACAAAAGAGTCCTATTCACCAAGTCACTCGGGCGTCTTCTCTACTCGAAGCTTGCAGGTGGGCTTGTCAGCTGGCTCGTGGAACAGCATCTGAGTCACGCGCGACTTCTTGCTACTTCTTATACTTGCTACTCTTCTACTCTCCCCTCCGCGGCCTGTGTCCGACTGCTTATATAGTTCGGCGCGGACCACGTGACTCAAGCACACAAAAAATTGGGAACCTTCTCTCCCATTCTAGGTCCTTCTTCGTTGGGGCGGCGCCTCTTTCTCTCTCTCACTGCGCAAGGAGCGTCGGTGTGTACTCTCCGCCTCCTCTCTCTCCTTACGTCTGTCCCGCGCGCGCGCTCGCCGCGATAAGAAAGGTTCCACAAAATTCTCCCCTTTTGGAGACGCGACGTGACCTTGGGCACCTCCTCCGTGCGCGCCGCTTTTCTTGTTGTTTTGGACCTTCCCTCTGTGATGAGTGCACGTATTTCAAAGTGCGCGCCGTGTTTCAAAGTGCGCGCCATAAAAAAATGAAAGCAAGACGAAGACGACGTTGGCACGAGCGCTAAAGATAAAGCAATGAATAAAAGCTGCACCAATGCGAGAAGGCCACAAGCACAGCTATGAGCAACCGGTTTCTCATATTACAAAGCGGCCTGGGAGCTCCGCGCAAAATCGGTGAATGGATTAAACACTGCCTGCACTGGAGCCCTGACCAACAGCCTCTGCCTGCCCTATTTAGGAACAATTAATTAACAAAGGAATCGTTGACAGTTGAACTTGTTTAGACATTACTCTTCGATTAGCATCGACGAACGATAGCCGAGAATAGGCACACACAGAGACGGAACACCGAGGCTCCTATTTGACGTCCAGTCTAACAGCAGCGTCAGAGTTATATGTGGCCCTAATTCGGGGCAGGGCACTGTGTACCGGAAAGCTGTCGTTGACTTAGAGAACATGTAACATGTAAGTACTAGAACACATTGTACACAACACATTGCTAAGTACTTAACTGAGAATAATGTGATCTCGTCCTGCCAGCACGGTTTTCGACGGGTTACTCGACAATCACGCAACTCGTCGAGTTTTCGCATGACATTGCTTCGGCACTTAATGATCAAAGTCAGCTGGATGCTATATTATAGATTACGCCAAAGCTTTGATTCGGTCTGTCATAGAAAACTTCTTCTCAAGCTTCGTGAGGTAATAAAAATGACGCGCTGATTTCTTGGATCGCTGATTACCTGCATCGTAGACATCAGTACGTTTCTTTAACAAAGCAAAATCTAATACCGTTGAAGTTAAATCCGGCGTCCCCCAAGGCTCTGTTTTGGGTCCGCTTTTATTTGTCATTTATATTAATGACGTCGTGAAGGTCATTCAAACACGCCAGTTAAACTACGTGCCTATGCAGATGACTGCGTTCTATATTCTGTAATTTCCAACAGTGCTGACCAGTTCCTATTAAATGAGGTTTTTTCTAGGTTCTGTACCTGGAGCGATTCCTGGCAACTATCTACTAATCTAACGAAGACAGTTTCTATGACTTTCTCCAATAAGGTCAAGCCGTTACGCTTTCCTTATGGTTACAGTGGAACAAACATTACACACGAGTTTAAATACCTTGGGGTTTGACTTTCACACCTAATTTGAAATGGCAGAAGCACATAGACCGCACTCGCTCGAAAGCTCTTCGCAACTATCCTACTTAACCGTACATTGAAGGATGCTACTAAGGACTGCAAATTAACTGCATATAAAACCCTAATCAGGCCAATCTTGGAGTACGCGTCGGTTGTCTGGTCCCCATACCTCTCTTGTGACGTAGCCAAGTTGGAATCTTTGCAAAGGAAAGCCATAAGATTTATATATAGCAGATATGATCGCCACTTTTCTCCTTCATCACATGCACATAACTTATCGCTCGAAACACTAGCACACCGACGCACGTGCGAACGGCTTGTCACTCTACATAAGATTGTACATGAATCATCGGTAATCGCGGCCCCAGTTTCATTTGTGAAGCGTCCTACTCGAGCTACTCGAAGCTATCACCCCCTTAATCTTGTCTCATTCCGCCCACGTTTAAATAGTTTTAAATACTCATTTTTCCCATCCACAGTCGAACTCTGGAACGGTCTTGACGGCGCACTTCGCCAGTTACCTACCGCACAATTTGCAGAAAGAATTCATCAGCATGTGCCTCTGGAGTTCTAATGCGTGGTGCGCTATTTGTATATTTGTGCCTCTTTCCTACCATCTAACAAGTGTTTTTGATGCAATGTTGATTTATTATATGCGCATTTGTATAACTTGCTTTTTTTATATGCTTGTTAAATCACGCAGTTTAGCGTTCCCTTGTATGCTAATTTGTTTTGTGTTATGCCTGATTTCCAAGCAAATTCTGTACCCACCCCTGCAATGTCTCGCAAAGAGACGGCAGTATATGTAAATAAATAAATAAATAAATAAATAAATAAATAAATAAATAAATAAATAAATAAACTAGTGCATATTTTGGGTCCACATTATCGTTCCTTGCTCTTTGCGCATATGCGTGTCATGACGTCGCGCACAACTGGTATTCAAACATAACCAAAAAATTATCACTGCAACTACGAGCTACACAAGCTACGGTGGTTATTATTCAGGTGCAGGCATCTACAGGGCATCTGGCAACGTAGAAGAGGATTAGTTATTGCCTGGTTAAAGACACTAAGAAACGTCTCTGGCTAGTAACAGCAGCGTTTGCCAACTTCCATAATTTGCTGTTGCTAGTAAAACTTTATCTTTAACAGCTCACCCTCAGTGCGCTCTCCGGCGACTTCAGTAGTGGGTAGAGATGTCTAAGAAAGGCTTCGCGGATGCAAGCGAATTCGAGCAAGTCACATGCCAACAACAACGTTGCGCCAGCGATTGCCATGCCTCGTAATTGTTTCTGACTGATGCCTAGTTAATGGGGCTGCTTCGCGATGACGATACTTGCTACGGACTTTGCTGGACTACGCTTTCAGCTGTGGCAGTCATATTCATAGAAAGTCCTGCGATGCCATATAATTTTCTGCGAAAGCGAGAAAAACAGAGAGTAATTGCATAAAAGAAATAGGGAAATTAACCGCTGGCTTCAGATTTCCTGGCCTAAATAAAGAACAATGAAGATGTAAAAAAAGTCGCGGCCCAGAGGGAGAACTAAAAATTGACCAGTTCATAGTGCTTCGTGCGTTGTACTATGACACGAACTTGATCTAAAGGCAGAGTTGCTTGCATCATATTGGTGTAGGAGGCTCTGGCGTTACTGTATGCGGAAGCTCCAACTGCGGCTTTACTTCAGCCTGCGAAGGTGCTGTATGGTTATGCCTACAATCAGTCTCAGTGATAAAAGACATACGGCGTTACTGAACGAAGACTATGAAGAAGAACAGGCACACAGCGCTGCAGCTTCGTACGTTGCCTTAGTTGGTGTAACTGTAGCTTTGAACGAGAAGCAAGGTGATTTATGGGTGAAACAAGATGTAGCGACAGGATGTCGCAGCGAATACGGGTGCACATGTCCTTCTGTCTCTCTCTCTCTCTCTTAGCAGAGGTACGAGCATGTTTCTAGTGATGGCCGTGCAAGTCGTGCTTTTGGCATCACAAGTACGGATCCAGGGTGAATGTTGAGATGTTCCACTCCATTCCGTATCTCCTTTCCCTCCCGCCATCTCCTCTAGCCTTTGTGCTTTAAAGCCTCTGGGGTCTTTGTTGTGCTTGTCTTCGCAGTACGAGCGTAGCGCACTTGACAAACTCATGAAGCTAGTCTTTCCAGCTTTTACGGCATAGTAATTATACCTCCTGGGAAGCGAGTAAATTATACGCGTTATTGTCGTTCTAAAGCGTCCACGCAAGGCATAACCAATAAGGCTTATAAAAAGACATGCGCCCCTTAAACTTATCCGAGCCTGATTCCTCGTTCCATAGCGCGGCCAAACTTGATCGCTACCGTGTGCTACTCTACTGATACTGTACTGAACATATGCCCTATACCTTCCTTGGCTTCATTGTCTGTTAGCTTCATTAGGATGTGTCCTAATGAAGGTAACAACAGAGAAACGATCCTTGATCCATTCCATATATTTTTTTCGTTATGTCGTAGTGAAGGTCTCGTACCGGCAGACCTTCTGCCTTCGGGTAGCATGCAAGGCTTATTGGTCAGCGGCTAGCTCGTAATGCGATCACAAGCTGCGTGATACCTTCTGTCAAAAATGGCGTTACACGCTAGCCGGAATGGCTACCAGTGGCGCAGGCTAACACTCCAAATGTTACACGCACAGAAATGTGAAATATAGTGGACCGTGGAACTAACGCTGTCCTAACACATTTGGTCGGTCATCGGACACCACATCAAAATGCCGTAGGCTCGGTTCCTAGCGATGGCAGGTGTTTTACAGTGGAGCTGTTAGAACCTCGCTATAGTCATTCCGTCGAGCCCAGAAGGGAAAAGCGTATCCCTGCTTGTCGTCCACCCACCACCCACATGCCTGCCCTCAGCCCCGTGCTACATGATAACAATAGCGATGACAGCGCTACATGAAAGTGACATCGCGGTATTATGATGGTGGTACTTCTAGTGACAGTGATCGTACAGCTATAGAGTACGAAGAAGACGAAGAAACGAGTAAAGAATGTGAAGGCAGCTGAAAGAATCAGTTGTACAGTCGTGCTTGGTCACGCCACCGTTGGAAAAGTGATCTTTAAGTCAAATCAGTCTTGGCCAATCCCCTGCATTGGGTATGTGCCAGCCTGCGGAGGACAAAAAGAAGACCAAGTGTACAAGAATTATAGAGGCCACAACAACGACAGCACTGCATCTTGGCCAATACCCTAGGGTGGGTATGTGCCAGAATTGGGGACGACGACGACGACGACGACGACGACGACGACGACGACGACAACAACAACAACAACAACAACAATAACAATAACAATAACAATAACAATAACAACAACAACAACAACCGTGCAGCGCACGCCATGCCGTGTGTCGGCAATACGCTATGGGCGAGAGAAAGAGAGACTGGGTGGTACAAAGGGAAAAGATACACGGAAGGGGAGAAAAAAAATGACACAAGGAGAGAGAGAGGGCTTATATTGTCCAGGAAACGCTAGGGGCTGTTTTCCGAAAAAAAAAAAAAGAATGCTGCTCTTTGGCTTAAATTTGCAATGCTTTGTTTAGCTCCCACAGCTTAGCTGGTCATTGTTGCTTGCAATAGCCGAGCCACGCCCAATATTTTTGTTGCGCTGTAATTCCGTTCCATTTAGTCCATAATCGCTGCACTACCGTTCCAAACTACAATTGCTCTACCCTACGGCTTCGTTCGCTGCACTGTCTGTTTCCTTACTTAGAATGTGCCTGACAAAGAAAGGAGCCACCGGTCGATTGCCCTCCCTTCGTTCTTACCCTGAACATTGTTGCAGAATGAGCCTCGTGGTTTGACCAGGTTTGTCGCAATTCGGCCGCACACACTCTTCCTGTTCCTCGCTGTTCATTGAAGTGTCGTTTTTATTGCTTAATAATCGGTGGGGTTTCACGTGCAAAAGCGAGCTATGATAATGAGGCTTGCCCCGTAGTGGAGGGCTGCGGAGTGGTTTCGACCACCTGCGGTTCTTTAACCTGCTCCTAAATCTGTGTACACGTGTGGCTACTGCATTTTCTCCTTCATCTACACGTATCCGCTGTCACTGGGATCCGATACCGCGTCCTTGAGGTTCGGGAGCCAACACCTAGTCGTTAAACGACCACGGCGATTGTCTTGTTATTTTTTTTTTCTTGCGATGAAGGCGTCACAACGGTTCTCTCGCTTCGTTTTCAGGCGGCATGCGGACAACAAATTGTCGTCGTGGAGTGCAACGTGCTCGGAAACAATAGGTCAATTTCGCGAGGAGTGTCGGTCCCGAGCCCACAAAATCGTGCCACGTGCTCCGTATTCGCCCATACAACGAAACACGTGAGCGCTGGTGAATGGTTGTTCCTGCGTAATGAGCAAGCTATGTGCTCTGGATGCCAGTCGCATATCGAACGCTTTCATCGACTCATTTGACGCGTGGCATCCCCTTACGTAAAAGCGTATGTAGTTCTAAGAGCCTCCTGTAGTGAGCCCAGGAACGGGCCGCCCGTCCCCTATTTCTTTCTGCCCTCACGGTGCAGATTTCGGTTCAGAAAAGATCCATTGAGAGGACGATATCCAAACTAGAACATAAGCTTAGGGGAAGAGGAAGGCTTCGATGGATGCACAAATCGTTGAACACGAGGAAATGCGGGGAGCATATCGCTCGAGCAAGACAAGTCCACTCGTCGAAACGTTAGCTCCTGCGAGGTTCCATGTTCTTCATCGTTTTCAACGATATTTTATGAATATAATGGATGAGTGATAGCTCCAATGGGCACTTATCTGTAATATTATAAACAAACGAAATGTTAGAGTGTGCATGCATCAGCTAACAACATGAAGGAAGAGCAATTAGACAGTGCCATTTATTAATTTTATGACATCAGCCTTTTACTTGAGGGTTACTGTCACTTTTTTGCATTGTAGTCGAGACGCTTTATAGGCGTGTTATCGAGCTCGCCGTTATCCTTAAAACCTAATAGAACTTTTAGAGTTGCCAAGAACAGTTGAGGCAATTTTTTCGACCTTCATCTTTTTTTTTGCGACCATCAATAGTGCTAGGCTGTCTATTGACTTTTGACTGTTGGCCTGCTTCATTTGCTTATTGTGTATTCGTTATGCATGTCAGGCTATAAACGAATTCTTACCTCCGTCGAAGTGATGAATTAGGAATATTCGCACGTGCGCTGCTTTTTGCCTTATACAAAAATGGGAAAACGATGTATACGGTGCGCGATAGTCCGGATTTTTCCCTCACGGTAAGTTGCATTGCTGTAGTATCTGCTTGTGTGCGTGGACATGATGTCATGCTCCCGGGGAGGACTGGCGTTTTGTTATCGGGCGGCTGTATCACGTATGTGATTGCCTATGCCGGTGGTGCGTATGAATTTTGTGCTGCTTCAGTAAACGTCAGTTGTAATTTGAGCGCCTGTCCCGTGTGCCTCATGTGTCCGTCACTTCTTAGCGCTCAGCTTTTCCGTTTCCGGTATGAACCAATTCACCTGTGGCCCATAGCCGCATTCCCGGGGCATTGTGAATACTGCCAGTACGAGGCACTTATGACTCTGTTATCGTTAATACTACTCTGAATTACGGGTATATCATGGTAGTGGTGTCTTGATTAATCATCCATGGTCTTGCGATGTTCACAACCTAGTATCCTAATTTTGGCGTATATAAAAAAAGAACGAAAAACGAGACGACCAGGAGAGAAGCGAGACGTAGGCGCAGATAGATAGATAGATAGATAGATAGATAGATAGATAGATAGATAGATAGATAGATAGATAGATAGATAGATAGATAGATAGATAGGCGCAGCTGTGCGCACTCTACCTGCGCCTAAACCTGTCGGCAAGTACTTCGTTTATTAAGTTGACATTCCCGCCAGGGTCTGTCCATTTTGAAGACAGCGTTTTCTGGTTTTCCATGTGCTGTCTTGAGGTCAGACACCGGCAGAAACGTCGAATTAAGAAATACTTGAAGTGCTACGTTTTATGTTCATATACCTTGCGGCGACCGAAGACGCCTGGCTCATGCATTATATATATATATATATATATATATATATATATATATATATATATATATATATATATATATATATATATATATATATATATAAGAATTGACGATGCGCCTCTTACAGAACGACGGTTTATTAAGTCAACGTTTCGGCCGGAGCCCGACCTTTTTCAAGACATCCAGTGTTTACAGTCTTGAAAAAGGTCGGGCTCCGACCGAAACGTTGACTTAATAAACCGTCGTTCTCAAAGGGGCGCATCGTCAACTCTTTTATAAACTAGCGGCAACCCAAGCTATTTTTGCATATACAGTCCTATATATATATATATATATAATCATCAGCCTGTTTAGGTCCACTGCAGGACGAAGGCCTCTCCCAACGATTTCCAATCCACCCTATCCTGAGCGAGTTGGTTCCACTTTATGCCTGCAAACTTTTTAATTTCATCGCTCCATCTAACCTTTTGCCTGCCTCTGTTACGTTTTCCCTCTCTTGGTATCCATTCCGTTGCTCTTACTGTCCATCTGTTATCTTTCCTCCTCATGACATGCCCTGCCCTGATATATATATATATATATATATATATATATATATATATATATATATACTATGCGGAAATTGAAGTTCGTATGGATCCGGTGAATTATAAAGGCAGGACGATCGACTCACGGTGAAAAAGTAACTTTATTTGACGTTTCGACCAGGGTCTGGTCTTCGTCAGAATCTATGTATATATATATATGCGGGCATGATGGCGAGGAGTGGCCGTCGGCGTGATGCAAAGCGAAGTAAATCCTCCTTCGAACAGTAACAACGGAAGATTTATTTCATGCAACGTTTCTACCGGAGTCCGGTCCTGACGAAGGCCGGACTCCGGTCGAAACGTTGCATGAAATAAATCTTCCGTTGTTATACTGTTCGAAGGAGGATTGACTTCGCTATATATTTATATACTCACGCACCTTGCACAGACTTCCATAGTATTCGTAACACTTGGCTCAGTGCCACACAGTTCCTCATTCTCGCTGATTTCTGCTTCGCATGACATCGACTTCCACAATGGGTGGGACGTGCAGGACGTTTTTTTTTCTGACATATTTTACTTTGAGAAATTGAATTTCGTTCACTGGCACAGCTGTGTCATGGGGAAAAGCTTGCGTGGTGTTCTCCAGACTGCTACGGCCGTAGCGGTAGCTCGAGATGATTATATCCACCGGACGCCGACGCCGACATGGGATTCTGTGTCGACGATTTCCTGTGCGATATCCTTAGAGGGGAACTCCGGCGGTTTTTTCGCCGTATTCTGATACCGCTGTTTTTCAACGGCACCGATAGTCATATAGCTGGCAGGATGGTTCAATTTGCTCGGGAACGCACCAATAATTTTAAATAACCGAATGAACGAGGCGTTAAAACCGAAACCAATATGTGGTTCTTGCAGCGTATGCGATGACATCACAGCCTCCCCACCATTAGAAACGTGGTGCTGGTGACAAAAAAAAAAAAAAAAGAGACAGAGAGCGGTGATATTACGCGACGATGTGTTGAGTTATGGCAGCTTTTACTGAACTTGCTAGCGACGATTTGAGCCGTTTGTTCTTGACCGCCTGCCTGCTCGGGTAGGCTGCTTTGAAGGTAATGACGTCGAAAACGCAGGGTGGCCCACATCGAAATTCGCTAAAAAATTTTAAAATTCATCTTCACGACACCTAAATGACTTGCAACTGCCTGGCATTGGATATATTATTGCAGTGGAGAGGAGAACGTGCAATGATAATTGCAATGAGATCCGCAGATAATGAAAAATCGCCTGAGTTGCCCTTTAAGGCTGTCTATCACGTTGATATCTTAGCCTCGATCTGGCGCTCGTTGGCAGAGCGTAGCCCTTGCGCCATTGAAACCCACTCACCATCATCATTGTCGCAGCAGCGCTTGTAGACGGATAGAAAATTGACGTTTTGTTCTTGGACTTCATCTTAAACGGATCAGTCACCTCGTGCCGGAAATCTTCCATCTCGTTGCGGACATTTCGCCGCACACATTTCGAGAAGCGGTCGCGAAAAGGCTGTGTCGGCTTCGATTACTTCGATTTCTCTCGGCGCAAAACTAATTTCTTTCGAGTCCCCTATTCCGTCGTCGTTTTCATGACACGTAATATCTGCCTTCTAGAGAAGTTAATTAAACGTCAAGCAACGCCCCCGCCACCACCCGCCCTAATAAATATCAGAAGCCCAATCAACTAAATTTTCATGGTGGAAAGATATGAAATTATAAAGGTGTACGATCACCATCGCCGCTTTTATTTATGTCAAATCCTTGCAGGAGAACATTTAGGAGTACGTCGGTTGCGGGGACGCAGTGGCTCGAAGTAATTATTTTGTTGTTATGTTATGGCATACCTTGGAACTATAGCGAATTTTAACCGCCCGCTCTAAAAGATCTCGTTCCCGCTCTGTTCGCAACGTGAATGGAAACGTTTGAGCCAGCGCCATCAAACATTGGTCTTAATTTGACTCCTTTGACAACATACCCAATTTTTTGTGAATATACCCATTACGCATTTGTGATATTTCTGGAGTTTAATACTTCCGTACGGGAAGCGGATATTTACCTTTATAATATTCTTTTTATTTTCTATTTACCCCGCTTTTACGTAGGTAACAAACCACTGTTCTTAATTCTCGTCTAATAGAAATGCACGTCAAAATTAAATGAATGCGCGGTAAACGCGGCAATAATGGTAGTCGCATCTCCATATGCAGCAAGTGCCAAACCAAGTTTGCCATTGGTCGGTCGCCTTAGCTAATTATATGCCCAGCGCCAGGATTGGCTGTGCGGGCTGTCTTTCGGGCATTTATAGAGAAAGAGCTTCTCATAGCTACAGCTCTAGCTTCCTACATTCAACAATGGTAGTTCTGCCAGTATACTATTGTATGCTAATGGCGACATCTAATGAAAGGTTTCGAACACAGCTTAGGGACGTCTAATAAATATTCCTTAGAATAGATTTTTTTTCTGATTGGCTCAGGATTCTGGCCGCACGCCGTCTACGAATTGTCTTGATAAAGGCTGTTAGGGTCGCTCTTTATTATTAGACCTTTTGGCCTATGCGCATTACGAGTTTCAGGTTATATGGAAGGCGCGGAAAATGCTACCACATTTTCCTTATTTCGCAGTTGACAAGCCCGAGAGAACAAAGGTGTCGACTGAGCACGCCGAAGTGGATCAGTAAGTTGGTGACATCCTCTCCCAATTGCTTTGCTGTCACGGACGGCGTGTGGTGAGCACCTAGTTTTTAGGAGACGGAACGCCAGCAAACCAGGTAGCGATTTTATATTTTGTGGCATTAAACCTCCTCAAAACTCAATCTTTCTTAGCGTATGCTACACTATGAAAAGTTTGGAAGTGAACGCTATGGCGTCGTCAGGCCCGGTTCGCATGGCCTCCTCGTTCCAGAATTATGTTCTTTTCGTACATTGCAATGACAGTCTGAACTATAATTTGTTTGGGTGTTAGTTTAGTCGTAGTTTACGAATTTTCTGATGGATTTTACTTCGAGAAATTGAATGTTCTTCACGAGCGCGCCTCTGCCATGGCCGGCCATGACGGAGGGTTCTAGTGGACGGTTGCTTTGGTAGACGGCGGTATAGCTGCAGATTATTATCTCCGCCGTGGAAGGCGACATTGGACTTTCAGCGACATGAAATCCTTAACGCTATCGCGTCAAAAGTACACCTGGTGTGATACGCAGGTGACTTGCAGAAAATCAGTGCAATCAAGGCGGTGAGAAGGGCTACTGGGTTGCTAGATGGCGCATTTGTATTGCTGGTGCCAGTTGACATCATCTACAAGTTTATTGACCACTGTATTTCTGCAAGTATGCCTGAAGTTTCCAACACCTACAAAAGCCAATCATCAATATTTATAGCCTGCAGTCAGCTACCCTGCAACCAATTGATATCTGGCATGAGTATAGACGAAGGAGACTGTCCACTGTCGGTACATGTCTGGGTCGGTCTTTCAGGTGGGATCTGAGACGTCCAGCCTCTGCACAGACGTCCTGCGACCTTCCCTCCTGACACACGACGACGAAAAATGTTTTTGAGAAGTACACGGCACAGCTTTCAATAAACTGAAGGCATTAATTAGAGCATTTCTGGGGAATAGCTTGTAACGGTTGCTGAGGAACCCGAGAAAGGCGGCCGTATGCAGTCGAGTTGAGAAACTACCCCTGTTCTAGCGACAAGTGTCAGCGCACGACGGGTGTCGAGAAAACATGGACAAATAATTCGAAGAATCAGCGCTCGTGCTTGTCTTCCGTGTATTGTTTTCTCTGTTGTCGCTTCAACCGTTTCACGCTGCCAGTTCTCGGTATGAACAACTAACTAGCCAACTAGTACGTCTTCAATTTCTTACCCTGTTTATAAATGTAGTACATGGATTAATGCTTCAAGAAATATGCGCTACGTGAAATTGCGTTACGTTAAACTCCACTTTCTGAAAAGCTTGTGGCATTCGAAAGTATCTACCGACTTTCAGGACGCAGGGAAGCAGGGACAGTGGTGGCTGATTTTGAGACAAATAGCCGCCTCCACTCAGTCTCCATTATCTGATCGATGTGGCCCCGAAGCGATTACGAAATCGATTGCAGCGCATCGATCAAGGAAGGGTGAGTGTAAGTGCCGTTAACGGTACTTGCTACTTGAAAGCACCTTCAACGAAAAGAACAACGAAAAAAATTTCAGAGTAATTGTCACCAGCTGTTGCAAGTGTGAATGAAACAGCATTAAAACGCGGAAACAAAGGCCTGGCAAAGAGCAACGTCGGCAAGGTTCACAATAGAAGCCGTCAACGACAGGCAGAAAGTAACGGGCTCGGGCAAAAACGTATTGTGCTTACCTCACAATGTATTGACGTCACAAATCTGTCGCATTTATTCTAGCGTGTGAAAGAGTGAGAGAGAGAGAGAGAAAAGTGGGAAGAAAGAAAAGGATACGCGAATTCATTCACAGGCGTGGGAATAATTCTTTCATTCTAATCGGTTACTCTGGTGGTCGATTAGATTTGGAGCCAGGAGAGGCTTGGGAATAAGTTAGGCAAATGTTGCACAGAGGGACACCTGAAGCCACTAAAAGGGCACCTTAAACGTAAAAAAAAAAGAAAACAACGAGAACTATTGGTCTCGTAACAATGGTAAGCCTAAATTTAAAAGTTTTATTTTATACAACTAGTTCATTGACTCATACGCATTTTGTAGTTTATTCATGTTTTACATGTTTTTGTGCTATTTCTATTATGTTTTCCCCCGTAAAAAGAATTCGTCTGTCCCATTATATATATCTTTCTCTTTTTTTCTGCAGCATTGTATACGTTTTGTCTTAGCCCATTTCTGCTGTTCCAACGTACCTGATACGTACAAATCTTACTAACCGAGGGTCCCCCTGCAGTCATTTAGACATTGGGACCCTCGTCTCTGTAACATCTGTAACCAATTTATGTATCGGGAACTTGAATTACTAGTAAGCCTGAAACTTGAAATATTTGCGAAAGCGCGACCGTGATATTTACCTTATTGTCGCGAATGGCTGTAGCCCCTAGCGTTTGATGCACTACTCATTGATTGGGTTGGGCTTGTGGATGACTGGGCAAGACTTTAGGTTAACTGCAGGTGTACTGGCTCATGCTGGCATTTCCAAAGCGTGTATAAGCCACGCGTAAGTTATTTTTCTTTCCTTCGTTCATTTTTATTCCTTTCTTTCTTTTCTTCTTTCTTCCTTTTTAGTTTTTTCTTTCTTTCTCTTTCTTCTTTTTGTTTTTCTTTCTTCCTTTCTTTTTCTCTTTCTTTTCTTTTTCCTTTCTTTCATTTTTATTTCTTCCTTTCTCTGCTTTCTTTCTGTTTTCTTTCTTTCTTTCATTATTTTTTCTCTCCTTCTTTCTTTCTTCGTTCCTTTCTTCCTCTTTTTCTCTCTTTTCTTCTTTCTTTCTTTCGTGTGACTAGTGTCCGCATATAGAACATGCTGCGCATTTGTTCGTCAATTTTCTTTAGATACCGCGATGTTTTGACTATTCTGTACTAAATTCATACAGTGGTATTACATCTACCTTATAAACTTGATGTGTTTGATAAGATTTTTATTACACCGGATTCTTCTTTTATTTTTCCTAACAACCCCCATCTGGAGGTGAACCGTACGTATACCGAGCGAGAAACATAAGCTAGAAACTTGGCACGGGATATTTTTGCAGGTGAAAACTCTGTTACAAAAAGTTGGAGGATGTTTAAGCTTCGCCTTTAAGAGTGAACTCTATAGCGTCATTGGGCCCTGTTCCAATGGCATTAGGTTTTCTCATAAACTTAAATTACAGCCCAAGTTTTCATGGGCATAGGTGTTAGTTGAGTGGTCCCCTGGTCGTCTCATTCGCCTGGTATACATCAAAATCGGCATGGTAGGGTGTAAATGTATACGACGAACACAAATGATAGGTCTTGACATCACTAATATCAGATAGTTGTTACAATCAACGACAATATGTGACTCGTACATGCCCGGGGAATCTGGGATATGCGCCACAGGTAATTGAACGTTAGCGTTAGAGCCTGTGTCAATCATTAAAAAAAATAGACACTGGAAATTTGATAAGAGTACACTTTGCGTTGAGAAAGCTGAAGAGAGACCGTTTATACTGGCATTTGGTTTGAGTGTATAGACATAACAAGACGACAAACACGGACAAATGGGCTGTAATGACGGAAGGCCTAATACCAGGCGGTAAGGAATAGGAATTGAAACAGGGACACAGCGGTACCAACCAATCACTGTGCCACTCGCACACGCGGTTGCAGTGTGTGTTAACAGCTTTTACGATACATGCGTCACGGTTACTCAGTAGGCCACTTTGCTCTACTGCGTAGCAACACCGAAGCTAACGACGGTTACTATCGAACGATGTTTATTTCTCTTCGATAAAACAGATGTCTGTGCACTAAGGCGTACAAACACTGCAGTGCGCTATTTTACACCCCAATGTTGCCGACGAGCCTGCTATGGTCACGTTAGGTACTAAGTTTTCGCAAGGACGTTGGTGCTATGCGTAGCACGTCGCTGCCAGGCAATTAGGCCCAAGCAATTTCCTCGCGGGCTACTTCGCATGACATCGATTACTACAATGACTGGGATCTGTCGGATATTTGTATAATGATTACTGTTCTGACATTGTTTTCTTGTCGTTATCGTTGCCGTTCCATAGGCTTACGCTGATTTTTCTCACTCTAGGATTAGTTTTGAATGCAATGTAGTCTTGCCGTATTACTTTGCCGTTACCAATGACTGGATGTTTCGTACGCCCCCTCCCATTTTGCTCCCCTCGATCCTTTACGGAGTAAGGTGTCGGTGCTCCGGCGTAGGTTGATGGAGGTAAATAAAATAAATACATAACGTATGTACAACGGGAATATATACAAATGCTTTCAATAGTATTAGCAGTAGTAGTCCGCAGGATTTCTATTGGCTGAGACGACAGGTAAGCGATCTCAATTTAACCAGTTTTTACCATTGGGTTGTTCACTGATGTATGATTTTATGAGGTCTGATTCTCAGTCTCGCGACTTTCGGAGCTTCTCCTGTATCTGTAAATCTGTATGGTGTGGGTGCAGGGGGGCCTGTCAGGTGTTGCTCGCCCTTTGCCCCTGTATCTTTCTTGAAATTGTATTCAACATCAATAAACATTCATTCATTCATTCATATGCGACGTACCACATGTGAGTGCCTCCTCTATAAATAAAATGGAGGCGCTACACATGTATTTCGATTAAATCTCGAAACTGAAATGGAAGGTGTATAAGCGCGCTTCGTTCAACTCTAGTGAACGATTCATCTCGGTTGCCATATGAACACCATAGGTTTCCCACCGAGAAAAGAAGCAAGAGAAAAGGGGGAGAAAAGAAAAGAAGTAAATCTCTTGCTTTTGCTGGGGTTCGAGTCAGGGCCCATACCCTCCGAATCCAAGTGTATTTACAGAATCATGTTTGCGAGGTGTGATCGTATGTGTTATGATTTGTCTTTCTTAGGTTCATTGATGCTTCTTTGGTGTCGTTTCTGCTATCGCAAGTATTTCTTTGGTTCACGCGCCGACCTCCGGAGAACGTGTGCTTCCTTAGATGGCTCATCGGGAGAGCCAGTACACTACTGTTTGACGGGCTTCACAGTGTTGAACAGGCGCCACATTTAACAGCAGAGCTGTTAAAGACTAAGTTCCAGGAGATCGCTTGTAGGCAACAATTTCAGACACGTCGTGCTAGTTTGTCGTGTAACATGAAACTACAGTTGGCGGCGTTTACAAACTTAGGAGTGTAAAGAAAGGATTGTAAAGAAAGCAGGACCTTACGTTTTCCTTTTCGTTACGTGACCCAGCTCAAACTGGCTGCCCTCACTCACGTCACCGTGAGCGTGTTTTTCTTTCCACGACGAGTCGCGCCCGCTAGAGGGAAAACGAAGCGCGAGGAGAGAAAGGGACCGGCCGGAGTGGCGGGCGGCCGTTCCGCTCCCTTGTTGCACCCACGCCCGCAATCGCGTCCGTGGTTTTGCCTCGCGTCCGACACGGCAGGCCCATACTAAAGTCCCTAGATATTTTTTCCGTTGCAGCGACAACTACTTCCTCTCCCGGTACCCCCTCGCTCAAAGCCCGCGTCGGCAGCCATGTTCTTCCTAAACACGTGGAGCGGAGCACGCGCGCGCAGATAGCGTCCGGCCGTCAGCATACGCATTCCTATCAAATTTCATAGTGGACGTGTGCCATATGTAAGGAAACGCCTACTGAAACGCGCAACTTTCTTTGACGTTTTCTCGATGCAGCATTCAAGTAAGAGCTTTAGGAAGAACATGGCTGCCAAAAGCAACGCCGACGAATCAAACGCGCCAGCGGCACATCAAAGCTTTTCGCCACTTAAAAAACGGGAAAAATATCTAGGGACTTTAGCCCATACTACAGAATCTCGTCGCTGACGCTTCTGGCTCTGGCAGTAGTGACACGAGCAAAACAGTTAGAGCGGCGAAGGCGCACCGCGAAGCGGCGACCTAAGTTAACTGGCCCCCCAGTGACACGGGCAAACACGGCAGGCACATGCTACAGAATCGCTTTGGTGGCAGCGGCGGACGCGCTAGCGCCCGTCGCTGACGCTCCTGGCTCTGGCAGTAGTGACACGAGGAAAATAGTGATAGCGCCGACGGCGCACCGCGAAGCGGCGACCTATGTTAACTGGCCCCCTAGTGGGACGGGCAAAGCGCGGCCACACCGGCCGTGCAAACTTCCACCAAAAACAGGGGTGCAAACCAGTGGTGGAACAGCCCTCCACCGACCCCGTTCCCTCACGTGCTCTCCTCGCGCTTGGCATTTTCCTCCTCGCGCATCGATAACGTCATGGTCCTAATATTAGTCATAGTCTGAATAAGAAGTCTCGTCTACCACTCGCGTTTTACCGTCGCACGGTGACGTCAGAGATGGTGCTAGCGACGTGTTCAATTGTCCTTTGGACTCGCCATGGGTTAGAGCAATATGGGTTATGGCGTGCCGCATCTATTCATCACCAGCAAGCAGCTCCTGCAAGAAGCGGGTGTTTGATACACACACAGCCCCTGTCACCACTCTCTTTCGTTGATCTTTATTTCCTTCCGCGGAAATTAAACAAGAACCACGGCAACGCACCTAGAGTGTTTACGTGAACAATAGGAGAATCAACGGTGGCTGCAAACGCAAAAGTGTTATCCAAGCGTCGACCACTGGAACAAGCGCTCCTTGACCTGAACGACTAATATGGCGTGGTTTGAAGGCACATATAAACGCGCAGCAGTGTTTCTTTGCACACGGCACATAGCTACGATATGGCTGCTAACGCCAGGACATGCGCATTTGCCAACGCTGACGTGTTCTGTTTACTTTCTGGGGCACCTGTGCAAGAGGAAGGAAGAGGAACTGGTGCAAGGCACACACAAGTCGGAGTCGCAATAGCATAGGTGTATGACGGGAATGTAAAACCTGAATATATGAAATTCAAGACTGCGTGAGTGTTAATATACAGATGTTTGCTTGTACACCACATGGGTGCGCAAATATCACTGTTACCACAACACGTGAAAGAGATAGCCGCTTAAGCAATAGCGGCATGCCGAGCAAGAGATACGCTGCGTGTACCTCACGCAATTCCCCGTTGAGGAACACTCTGTTAATTCTTTTACATATCTTTCGAACCGTAGTTGCCTCCGAGAAAACTTAATTATTTAATAAAATACGTAATTAATGCCGAAGCAGCATTAACACAGAGCGTAACGCAGAGCTTAAAGCGCGCAGAAAACAAACAATTGAAAATAGCATATCCATAATACGGGCAGGTTACTTGTGTAAACGTCGCCCAGATGTCATCTGGGCGACGTTTACCCGCGCCATCGCCTCAACATAGGTGACGCTGCTCATTTTAAATGCGAAGCATTTCTCGGCGACATTGAACAACTTTGGCTCCGTATCTATCTATCTATCTATCTATCTATCTATCTATCTATCTATCTATCTATCTATCTATCTATCTATCTATCTATCTATCTATCTATCTATCTATCTATCTATCTATCTATCTATCTATCTATCTATCTATCTATCCGCCTACGTTTGTGTGCTGTCGTGGCGGCCTCATTCACCTGGTATACACCCAAAGTGGCATGGTATGACACGAACGTACAAGGAACATGGATAATTAATTCGCCCATTAGCAATTTGATATACTTGTCATACACATCACGATGGACAATTATGCGATCACATGTGGCTCATACCCATAACGCTAGGCTCGAGGAATTCTGGTATGTGTCACAGGTGATTGAATGTTCACATTAGAACCTATGTGAATCGTGGACCAGCAAAAGCGGACACTAAACATTTTGATGAGAGCGTGCTTTGTTTCTGTTAAACAAGAGGACGGTATGCATTTCGTTGTAGCTTGCGATCGAAGTGTAAACATAGTAAGGAGGCCGCACAAACAAGCGCGGTGCATCGGATGCAGGCAGGAACCGAACCCGGAACTGCCAGGTGCCATACAAGCACTACTATACCACTCGTCGACGGCTGCTCTTCGCAACCTATGGTGTAAACAAGCATATTGCGTCATCAGTGATGGTGGTTCTGGTGGTTATCCCACGTCACTTGCTGCCGTCGTTTCTACTAACCGTTCTTATAGCAGTGGAAGGGATTACATATGCACTATTGTGACCCGGTATGCTTTTGACCAGTTTTGCGCGAACACGTTAGAAATACTCTAGCAATCAACGCTGGTAATATGCACATGTTCCGAGACGGAACAGGCGTTTATGAACTACGTGCGCACGCACGCACGCACGCACAGCACAGCACGCACGCACGCACGCACAGCACGCACGCACAGCACGCACGCACGCACAGCACAGCACGCACACACACACACACACACACACACACACACACACACACCACACACACACACACACACACACACACACACACACACACACACACACCACAGTGCTGTAGACGTGGCTCGTAAGCCAACATTACACAGACACAAGCAGTCAGTCCTCACAATGACGTTGATCGTACTCGTAACACTTGTGTGAATGCCAAACAATTCCGCGTAGACTCGCTCGCTGCTTCGCATGTCACCGATCTGCCGGATTTCTTTTTATGCCTAGGACGCCTGCACCAACACTGCATTCTCTGCGACATGAGCTTCGTAACGCTATGGCGTTACGCCTGCGGCAACAAGTGACGTAATAAGCAGAAAGGTCTTGCTGCACCGCTCGACTAGGCGTCCTATATAAACGCATACGAACTCCTAACTGCAACCACCTTCACCAGTCCACGTTTTCCCATCGCTCAGCTCACGCTCGACTGCCACGTAGGCAGGGGCGACGGTGTCTAATCGAACAAATCCCTCCTTACTATTTTCTTGAAGCACTGTAATACAGAGAAGAAAAAAAGAGAGAGAGAGAGTAGAGAGAGAGAGAGAGAGTGAGAGAAAGCTATGCTCGCTAGACTTATTCGGGCGCCTGTAAGCGTATGCACGCTTCTTTTCTCTACGCCATATTGTTTGCTTACCAGAGCGAGTGATCACGGTGTGTCGTAAATCAAGGAGCGCTCGTCAAGTACGGAGACGCAAACCCGCTTGCTTGAAGATCCACTTTTTTTCTTTCATCGTTTTCTATTTATCTAGAGTGCCACGACAATGCATGACGCCTAGTCCCCCTTTCGCTGTTCAAGCTCCGTGACACAGCGTTTTCTTGTTGTTCCCTTTGATTAAATGCCAGGGCCTGTGCGTGCTTCTTCATGCTTGAAAAATATTTTCGCGAGAAACAACCTTTTATCAAGTGAAACCGTCTACTGAGCCGATATTCTGTGGCATAATTTCCTTTTTCTTTATCCCTATTTACTGCGCGTTCCGCCAAGTTCGCTTTGGAGCGGATTAAAAACGTTTTCCTGCGCTTACTTTGTGCTTATAAAACTGTCGTAGCTGAAAACCCTGTTTTTCTTAAATTCCTTTTCCGAACGCTCAAGAAGTAGCTCGTCAGATGAACGCACTGTATAGATGACTTACTCATCCCGGCAGATTATAATTCAGGTTGGTTGAATATATGTAAGGAGCGATGTTTACTCAGTCTACTTACTTCTTGTTGACTGTATCCGACATTTCTGAAGCAGCACGTTTCCTTTTTTTCTCGAGAGCTCGCGGCGCACGGTTGCTCCAGATTCCTTTATATTATAAGTTTGATCCGCCGCGGTGGTGTAGTGGTTATGGAGCTCGGCTGCCACCCAAAAAACGTGGGTTCGATCCCGGCTGCGGCGGTCGCATTTTCGATGGAGGCGAAAACTCCAGAGGCCCGTGTACTGTGCGTTGTCAGTGCACGTTAAAGAACCCCAGGTGGTAGAAATTCCCGGTGCCCTCCACTACGGCCTTTCCCTCCTCTCTATCTCTTTCACTCCCTTTCCCCAACCCCCACGGACGCTTCTCCGTGCTCCCTGCATGAGCTGCAGAAATTAGCGTGCGTTCCTCAACCGAACGACAATTATGATCATCGTCAATAAGACTCTTTTTTTTTTCTGGTGCTGAGATCACAGGTTATGAGGTGCTGTTACTGTTTCTTGCGCGTTTTAACAGCAAGGTGTTGTGTTTAGATGTTTATTCCAACATGTGACGCTACGAAGATTCAGAAACAATGACGATGCAGTGACAATAGAGCAATAACATGTAAAAATAATTGAGAATTATGCACATGACACATTTTCACACAAGAAACGTCCCGGTCCACGGAATGTCGTTAAGAAATCGGGACAAACACGTGTGCGCAGTTAACATAAACGAAATGTTATATAATATGCTTGGAGAATATCAAACGCATGTTCTTGATCGAGGTAAAGTGTCCTTCAGAAACTATAAACTCAGCATATCAGGTATGCGCCACAGGGGTACTAAAGCAAAGCATCGCTATCCTCGTTAAAGTTACAATTATTCTTCGCACCTAGTTAACATTTCGCGCAACCACATGATAACGCTTAAGCATCAACACACTTAAGGATTCCTTCGGAGCCTTTATGCTAACATCGCAACAATGCTAACTGGGTTGCAGCGGGAATCGAACCCAGGGCGTCTGCATGGTTGGTAGGTGTTTTACTAAGGAACCACGCCAGCGGTTGACGCTGCTTCGAAAAAAAAAAAGCCCCTCTACTTGGTGAATAGCAATGAAGATTCATGTATTCTATGTTATACAGCAAGAGGTGGGAAAGGGAAGTGAGGCTGAGAAGGAGGGAAAGATGGTGAGCAGAAAGTAAACCACAGAGTTAACTTCTACGTTGTTGTTTGTCCGCTCATCGCGCTAGCAGCGAAACGGTTGATAGCTGCCAACCAGAGAACCGAAGGCAGACTTCTTCACTTGCTGGCACCTTGAGGGAACGACAGCTCCGACATCCTGTTGCTAAAAAAAAAAAAGACGTTTCATCATCAACGTCATTTCAACATATTTCACCGGGTTCTGTCCTACCTCTCGCACAAAAACCACTCTTGTAGTCCAATTAGAAATCAGAAAATGTCTTTCCCTTCAAGCCTCTGATTGGCTGCCGTCGAGATGTTCGTCCTTACATCCCTAGAGGAAATCTCTCGATGTACACCCGCCTCTCCAACGTCGATCGCCGGTGCGCCTGTCTCTCTCTCCTTGAAGTCTGGCGCCGTCCAGTCGTTGGGGCGTGCTCGGTGCCTGGATCCCAGGACGAGCCGACGGGTCATCATTATTAACTGCGTGTCCGTCAGTTCCGCAGAGCTCGTGTTGGGGTTTCCCCCCGCGATGCTGCACGTCGCTTGCTTCCGCGACCATGGTCTTTTGTCCGCTAGCCGCAGTTCTCCAAAGGAAAAATAAATCCGTTGTCACGACGTCTTTGTGCATCGTGGACGCCGCAGGGAGGGGGGGGGGGGGGGGGAAGAACGCTGTCCGCCTAGAGGGGTGACAATGAGGAGCCTTCGGGTGGCTGCTGCGCGCTCGAACCCAACACACAGTATAGCCTTCTAGAGTACAGTACAAGGGGGTGGGAAAAGAAAGTGAGGGTGCGGAGGTGTGATGTGGGGGCGACGAAGTGGGAATTGAGTAGGGGATCTGGTAAAGCCTAGCATACCCCTTATATGGCATGGTATAGCAAGGAGGTGGGAAATGAAAGTGAAGATTGGTATGGGGAAAGGAGGAGGGTAAGGCCACCAGCTCCGCTGTGATCTGGCCTCGCGTCGCTAGTGCGAACTGCCCACATTTTTTTTTATTGATACAGAAGTGCAAATTCCTTGGTGCGTGTCGCCTACTAATATTTCACTGACCTGTTCACAGGACCCTTCACAGACGGACACAGTATTTAACGTTAAAGAAGTGTTTCAGGGCCCTTTTAAAGCATGTCTGTATGGCGTTGTCATACACTCTCCGCATCTGAAAATCATTGTTCTCCCAACCTTGTTTTCGCTACGTACGAACCACCTCTCTTGCTCTGTTACAAGCGACAGCGATGGGCAGCTAGCATCCGCGAGATAAGAAGGCGGAAGTGTCGGCTATCGTAGATACCTACACGACCATCCACTCCTGGGTTCGTTTTCGTTCGGTTAGAGCGGCCTAACTAAATCGCTAACCACTCCTGTCCACTTATCGAGTTTTGTAGGCAGCCGAGATAACGGAAAGCGTGCCTGCGCGGACGATGAGTGCTATGCGTTTTCAAATCAAATAAAAGGGACATCCGTTAGACAGGAATAACTTTGAATTGGGCTGTTCGGGAAAAAGTTGTGCGCTTCCATCCGAGCATACGTCGGCGGGCTTATAAATTTGACGTCAAACGTATAGCGTGAAGCCATAATGGAACAAGCCGTCTTTAAGCGTTTCTGCGTTAGCCACGTGAATTTTTCGACAACTCCTCCTTCAAAATCCGCGCAGAGCTCTAAGCCTTCGTATCGCATTCATGATTTCGTTTAGGCGAAGCTGCTAACTTTGGCGGGAAATCATTATAAGCTGATAACATCACTTAATTAGTTCGTAATTGCGGCACGTTTCAGCTCTCATTCGCTCTTTTATAATGAACTATCAGCGCAAGCGAAGACAGGGACAGAGGAATAAGAAGACGAACTCAGTGATGACTTACAACTGAATTCATTTGCTTCGGAATCACGCATATAAATATAGTGCAGAAGAAAATGCAAGTTACAAGAAAGGTAGACGAAAAGAGACCATACCTACTACTTATTGTCGACGCGTACTCTGTTAGCAGAGTTTAACTCTTTTTTTTTTTTGTAAGTGGAACGGACGGCGCACTGACGCATTGCTCACCTACGCAATGCGCAATCTCAGCAGCATCGATTGTTTCGCGAGTGAATGCATCTGGACTTCTACTAGGAATTGCCGTCAAATTTATATAAGCTCGGATCTAATCTAACGCGAAATAATCGATACTGCTAGGATTGCGCACGTAGGGGACAAATGCGTCAGTGTGCCGTCCATAGCACTTGCAAAAAGATTAAAAATATAGTTAAACTGTCTTGACAAATCACGTGCCGGCAGTAAGTAGTAGGTTTGATTTCTTTTTCGTCTACCTTTTTTGCAACTTGCATTTTCTTCTTCTTCACTATTTTTATATGGGCGGTTCTGAAGAAAATAAATTCAGTTGTAAGTCATCGCTGAGTTTGTCCTCTTATTCCTGTGTCCCTGTCTCCGCTTGCGCTGTAGTTCATTGTGTATCACCATAGCCTACTATATAAACTATGCCTACCGGATTATCGTCGGTCCCATGGAAAGCGGACGTCGTTGGAACTATGGCATTGGCACCACTTAAGCACGGTAGTCTAAAACAAACTTTTTGTTTTTTTTTTGTTCTTGTAGAGTACGGGAAAACCGGAAATATAAAAAAAATGTGTAAATACACATTTTTGTTACTGTCAGATCCATACAGCAACATAAAGCGGTTGCCGTCTGAACTTCTGATGGTGGCGCCACTTACGTAGGGGGCTGGCAAGGCAGGCCACGGCGCAAGCGCCGGATAAGGCTTGTCGCTCCCTCTCACAGCCTCAATGTGCTAACTCTTACGCTACGTAGGCGGCGCCACTGTAGACGACACGCTTTTCGTGCTCGCCGGCAGGCATAGTTTATATAGGAGGCTATGGTATCACCGACTAGCTCAAGTTTTCAATTTGCTCTCTTTTATACCTGCCCGCGCTACCAAGCTTACCGTTCTTTATATAGTTTGCGTAAGCGTCACTTGCAGGAAAGGACGTAATGGGTGAGGGAGTTGGAAAGGGGGCGGAGGCGCAAGGGCGCTTATACCCCTCCCTTCCAGACCTCTAACCTTACATGCCCTAATCAGATGCTGTTCAATACATGTATGATAGCGCTGAAATTAACCTTTTATAAGCGACCTTTGATATTGTCAACAGCATGTAACTGAAGGTACTTAGACCGGCGGAACTAGAAAAACGAGGGGCAAAAGGAAGCACAGACCAGGACGTCGCTTTACTGACTGAATTTTTTTATTTCTGTGTCGACAGCTAAATGCGTAGCCAAACGCGTGCAGACACCAACGTGTCCTCGGCTATAATTTTGCGCCTCATATCTTTTCTTCAAGTTGATATCAGCTACCGTAAAAGATATGATGATGCTTTTGCTGTCAGAGCCCCTGACGATGCACTGAAAGGTATACACGTCAGTGGCTCTGATCGCAACATTTTACCTTACTCGATCGGCGCCATACTTGGCAGTGATGACAGCACAGCATTTAATTCCTGTAATTAAATTACTTTTTAACGTGATGAGTACATGTAATCAATTATTTTTGACGGATGGTAATTTAATAATGCTATGGGTTACTCAAAGCGAGTAAGTTCGCGGAAAGTACTTGTTACTTTCACAATTACTCTAGCATAAAGAGTTTAGTAAACGGCAAAAACAAAAATAGCAGAAAGGGAATGCCAGTGCCAATCCCCAAGTGTGAGGGTTGGCACATATATATGTGCCACATATATGTCACGATTTTATGTAATGCCACATATATGCAGCAAATGCATATGTGCTGCAGGCAAGCGTGTATGAGTTCATGCATGCAAGAAATTTCTTAAACTAATTTCGATATAATATCATTATGTTTCTAAATTAATAGTAACGTGGCATTATTACTTTTGAGGAACCATATTTTGTAATATATTTAGCTGCTACTGAGAAAAAGTAAAAAAGAAAACGTAATTATCAACGCAACTTAATTATGTTTCAGATGTATAATTTTTCGATCTCTGCTCAGTGAGCCCAGCTTGGCTCCTCTCCTCAATATCATTCGGCTTGTGCACGCTGGCTCGGTCGCCCTCTCTGGGGAGACTTTAAACATGCGCCTTTAGGCCTGTGGAGTTCTGGCGTCAGTGGGATAGTTTATGAACGCTCGTTGATCCTAAGGGCACTGAAGCGTCGCGCGCACATTACGCATCGCAATATTTGCCCCGAATAATGGGCGACGTATACGAGCACTACATATGCACGGTTTATAGGCCTGTATTTCCAAACCATTCCTGCACACCATCCCGCCTTTTTCCCCCTTCCTTTAGCGCTTTGCGCGCTTTTAGAAAGGGCATCATTTCCCCAAATTTTGGAGGAAATCGAAATTTTGGGAGATATGGTATATCGAAAGAAAACAAAATGCTTGATTTTGTGTTAACCGGCTGTTGAGGAGAACAAGTGCGTCCCATGTGATATTAGGCGACTTCAACTACACACGATACGCCGTGCGGGAGATGCAAGTAGGCACTCAGAACAGCGAGATTTCGTTGTTGGTGGGCAGAACCGGCGAGAGGCGGCAAAAAAATTATTCCCTAGGTTTCGTGGCCCTTAAAGGGGCTCCGAAACGCCAATTACACACGTTGGTATTATTGTATACGTCTGCCTGACGTGTGACTCAACGATGAGCGTAGCACCAGTGAGAGTGGCGATATCAGAGCGCATTATATTTGAAATTTGTAACTGACATCGGCTTCAGCGCTGAGTGCTGCGTCGTACGTCAACAGTTTCTGCGAGCGGATTTGACGTTGCTTTGCTGGTTCTGATTGGCTGGGGATAGTCGGGAATAAAAAAAATACTCGCCACACGAGCTTGCAATACAATGATCATACAATGAATTTTAAGACAAAACGTATTTCACGCCTACTAAAACTGCTGAAGGGCGTAAATTGGCGCGTTACAATTTCATTTTGTTGATTGATTGATTGATTGATTGATTGATTGATTTGTGGGGTTTAATGTCCCAAAACCAGCTATGATTATGAGAGACGCCGTAGTGGGTCTCCGGAAATTTCGACCACCTGGGGTTCTTTAACGTGCACTGACATCGCACAGCACACGGGCCTCAACATTTCGCCTCCATCGAAATGCAGCCGCCTCGGCCGGGATTCGATCCCGCGACCGTCGGATCAGCAGCCGAGTACCATAGCCACTAGACCATCGTGGCGGGGCAATTTCATTTTCATTTTGTGCGCAGCTGGCACAAGGGGCGCTGTGCGGCCTACGTGGTTGCCATCGCCCATGCCGACGACGCCGTCAAAAAGCGCGGTAACCGTCGTTGTAGGAAGGCTACATGGACAGCACGGTTCCGGTACCGCAAGGTGTAAGCTGCGTTTCGATCGGAAGCAGCGAACAAGTCTGGGTGAGTGAAATGCGAAACGGGATGCGAGTATCTGTCGTGCTGCTTTCATTTTGAACTAGTGAAGTTTAATAACTTCTGTTTTCCCACTTCAATCGAAACAAAAATTCTTTTTGAATTTATCCCAGGACAATGCGAGGAACCCGTTTCAATGCAAAACTCGGCGAGTAATATTTGGTTTCAGAGCTAATGTAATATTACCAGGGAGCAAACTTCAACAGTTTCATGCGTGTTTTTATATTGTATTCGACTTGACTCATTGTTTCCTAGGATACTGAAAACGGCAAGCCCTTGTTGAAAGTAATAGAGAATTCTGAAATCCTCAAGGCGGAAGTGTCGCTTTAAACGACGGCGCAGACGCACTAACTTCCCGTGTCTTGTTACTTTGCATCCTGTGTGTCTGCATGAATATAAACAGGTTGCACGGCGCGTTGGATATGGACAATACGCCTGACTAGTCCTATACATTTATTTGATTCTGAGCTATAGACGCATATCAGCTAAATGATGACGGAGAGTGTAACAAAAATTGACGGCAGATCCACGAGGTGAATGATGATGAGATTGGGCGAAGCTCCTGGAAGTAATCATCGGTTAAACCGTGAAATTTCTTCCGTTAATTCGCGCGATAAAAATGACGTGAAACGATTTATTAAATGTTTTATCAAACTTTTATTGCTGGTTTCCGTTGTCCTTTCATTATGACCGCTTTGTGGTCGGTGAAATTTAAGCTAAGTGGTTCTTGCACTGGTTGCAGATGAAAACCATTGCTTTACCTGGCGTCTTTCGTTAAGCAGCTGGCGTCTTTTCGTTTTGCTTTAGAAACATCTGGCGTCTTTCGTTAAGCAGCTGGCGTCTTTTCGTTTTGCTTTAAAAACATCTGGCGTCTTTTCGTTTTGCTTTTAGAAAACATCTGGCGTCTTTCGTTGGTTTATTTCATCAATCAACGGCGTGTTGAACAAAATTTTTATTGTTTAATCACGCACAGGAGAAATCTCACCAGGCACTACCTTGGAGGTAAACAATGGCTGCTACTGGGAATGAGAGACAGCAGAAGTCGGCTTTTAACACTTCTACTTCTACTACCGTTTCCTACTGGAACGTGCCAATGGCTGCTAATGGGGAATGAGAGACAGAAGAATTCGGCTTTTAGTTAACGCGCACGCTGCGAATTTTTTTTATTGTTCAACAACGCACAGGAGAAATCTCCCACCAGCACCACCTTGGAGGTCAAAGCGTAAGACTGGTTACGCACTACGACTACGACTACGAGGGGACGAACGGGTGCCGCTTTAAGGAGCTTCGCCCCTAAAAAAATCAAGTATAGGAAAAGAATCTGTTAAGGTATTCATAGGAAAAGATACGATATCACCGCAAAGCTTTTATACTAAAGAGGCATATACCTATAATGAAAATTAAGATCACGTGATACCCAACTGGATATGCCGTTATGGGCCAGGTATTAGCAACGCGCAAAGAAAGAAAGAAAGAAAGCGCGCTATCACAAGCATCCTCACCTACGTGCTCGACGGCGTTGCTGACGTTCATGTAACAATGTCAGCGACAGGTCATGCAACCATAGCCTATCATTCACAGCTGCCTCTTTGTGCGTGGCCTCCACGGTCACTGACTGCACTACAGCGGTCTGACCATGTGGAGCAACCGGCATTCCTTGATAATGCCTTTGCTGTTTGTTGTCGCTTATGGGCAGCTTATTAAAATCCAATATGCTGTTTGATTTGATTTGTGCGGATTCACGCCAAAACCAGCTCTGATTATGAGAGACGCCGTAATGAATGTCTGCGAAAATTTTGACCATCTGGGATTTTTTGACGTGCACTGACATCGCACACCAATATGCTGTTGTTGATGGCACGAACCCCGAGTGGTCCAGACCTGTTTCTTGCAAAGCTCTTTCCTTTCCTGTAACGAAACGAAAACATCCCAGTAAGAAAAAAAAATCCACGCATATCCACGGAGTAAATGATGACGAGTGGGCGAAGCTCCGGAGGTTCATCGTAGATCGTGCCGAGTTCCGGATTAATTTAGTTAACGCGCACGCTACGAATCCTTATGGTTCAACTACGCACAAGTGAAATCTCCCACCGGCACTTCATTGCAAGTCACGATCCAGTGCCTATATATATATATGGGTGGCCGGTGAACGGTTCTCCAGCGCGAGCAGTCGGTATTTTTCAATCAAGAAACTCGCTAGAAGACGCTGCCTGCGTCAACGTTGTCTCTCGCGGGTGAGGGCGCGTTCTCCTTCTTTGCGAGCTGGTAGAGCGTTCATCTAAGAAAGAGCGTTTCCATAGTCAACGCGCGCCTTTCTCTCTCTCTCTCTCTCTCTGTGTGTATCTCACAAGACAGCAGATGGAAGAGTGATAGAGCTCGCGCGCCGGGAGGCACGCGCCGAGGGCTAGCGCGAGCGTGGCTACGACACGCGACAACGGAACAGCGAGCGCCGCAGCGCCATCTATTGATCAGTTCACGTACTAGTTAAGCGGCACCGCAGCGCCATCTCGTGATCATTCTGAGATCATTCAAGAGCGAGCGCATTCAAGAGCGAGCACGAGACCTGGCGGTCTCGTGCGCCATGCGCTCCCGTACTACGCGTTCCCATACATCTGAATGAAGCGAGCACCGCAGCGCCATCACGCCAGCTAGTGATCACTTCACGAACTAGACGAGGTGGCTACGAGGGACAAGAATGGAACGACCCACGGCGTAAGGAGCTTCGCCCCTAAAAATCAAGTCTAGGAAAAGAACCTGTTAAGGTATTTATGGGTGTACTATTAATGAATGAGTAGTGGGCAACGGGCAACCCAGTTTTCTGCATTCAAAGAGACGACGACGAGGCTGTCCCTGGACCTTGTTGGAGGGGTGTTGTCAATTGGAGGGGTGTAGTCAATCTGAACACTCCTCGACGTATGATATCACCGCAAAGCTTTTATACTAAAAAGGCATATACCTATAATGAAAATTAAGATCACGTGCGGCTGATACCCAACTGGATATGCCGCTGTGGGCCAGGTATTAGCAACGCGCAAAGACAGAAAGAAAGAAAGAAAGGAAGAAAGCGTGCTATCACAAGCATCTTCACCTACGTACTCGACAGCGTTGCTGACGTTCATGTAACCATGTCAGCGACAGGTCATGTAACCATGGCCTATCGTTCGCAGATGCCTCTTTGTGTGTGACTTCCACGGCCACTGACTGTACTACAGCGGCCTGACTATGTGGAGCAACAAATATTCCTTCATAATGCCCTTTGCTGTTTGTTGTTTGCATTACGCTGTCATGTTTTATTAACACAATTAGGATCTGACACACTAGTCTAGAAAGTGTGTTCCTGATAGTAATGTATTTTTCGTTGGTAGTTTAATAGTTTTATTTAACATATCTATGTGTTAAGTAACGTGGTAACACGTTCGGAAGGCGCATTTGCTGTTTCGGCATTCGTATATGCGGTTCGATAATCGAAGCTAAATATCGGTATTAGATTATCATACAAAAAATTTGATTTTCTCTCGCAAATACGTAGTGAGAGGTGAAAAGCCGTAAGAAAATGCCGTGCCGCAGACACTGGCTCCATTGGTAGTAGAATTGTGCGTGTGTTTCAGGATGTATTTATTTATATATACATACTGCAGGGGCTATTGCAGGAGTTAAAATGAAAAAAAAAAGAGCAACAGCAAAATGAACATTCATGAGCACGCTTCGAGAAATTAGTTAAGTGGAGAGGAACATACTCTCTGGCAGCAAATCGCAGAGTTCAATCGTTGAAGGAAAAAGGAAGGGCTATGTTTCAACGTGTCGGTGCGAGTGACCTCTTACTTTGTTAAATACTTTGAATATGAAACGTTTTCTCCCGGATAGACTTCTACTCTCGCTACATTTCAGACCAAAGGCTTTATAGCGTGACTTTACCTCCAGAATTTTCGTACGTGGTGTGCATGGTATGCGCTGACGTGATGCTTATTACAAGGTGACAGTGCTAGATATACTGACACTTGCTGAGGTGAGAACACAAATAGAGTTCGCGAGTTGCTGACTTTTGACGTGCGTTTCATTTCTCCGACCTGCGCCACAGACGACGCATCGTTTAGAAAACTCCCGCACTTTTCTTCGGCCTTTTTTAGATCGATAACGGTCAAGATGTGCAGCGACAGCGACATCTGTGGTTCAAAACGTGTAACGTTGAGCTGCTTCGCAGATCCATAATTGCTCCTCCAACTTTCCCTTGAAATGTTCAGCTACATGTTGTTCTGCGCTAGATTCCACGCGCACACGGCGAAGTAATACGAAATGAAAGACACTGTTCCCATGAAATAACATATTTATTCCAATTTATGAATTGATTGGCCTAGTACAGCTCTTTCGTGCCACTACAAGAGTGGTATAATTTAAGCGCATGTGTTTCCACTCTGCTGGAAAGACTCCGTAGCTCACAAAGTTTAAATTTGCGTTATTATATTATAGGCGTGGGAGAAAGCTCCTGAGCCGAAAAATACTTTCGTGAATTAGTCAGAAATAAAGTAACACAGTCGACTCAGCCTCTTGAGAGGCGCTCAATTCAAAGAGTAGAAACATTCAGTTGACGGGTGCGGGAAGTGCCCATGCGGAACAAAATACTGACAAATGCGAAATGATATGCGCATTTGAGAACAGTTGTAACGCTTGAATTTACAAAATAATGTTAGCACTCTTGAGCAAGCGGACAACTTTCCTCTAGTGCCGTAGCCCTCACTGAAAATAACCCGCGTTGCCAAACATTTCTGTCTCACTATATAGTTTTCATTTCACTGCCTTGCAAGCACTCTAGTCTCTAACGTCATGTACCCTCAAGCTCTTCCAAAATGATGAGTTTATTCATTATTTCACGTGAGCACATCTACATTTTTATTTGGATGACGCACAATATCACTGTAGCCGTGATTTGGGAACGCCTTCGCTACTTCAGGAAGGAAGAACAAATAAAAATCGTGTTAGATTTGAAGAAGAAAAAGATAGGTGTAGCTTATGAAGCAGCTTCGTTGATACAGCAGGCGCTAAATATTTTCTCGACAAGAGTGTTTCACTAGGCCGTGATACGTGAACAGACGATAAGAGAGAGAAATGAAGAAGAAAACCAGGGAGGCTAAGCAAGCGCAAGTTCGGTAGGCTACCCTACACTGGGGGATGGCAAAGGAGAATAATCGATTAGATAAGGCACCTGAAAGAGCAAAGGTGCCTTATCTAATCGCCGATGACCACATAAGTGGGATCATGGCCGCGCCTCAGTCTATGAGGGGCGACAGGCAACCCAAGTCGGTAGCCGAGCTTTCGCTGTCGTCCACGAAAAAGACTACACAGAAAGATCACTGCTGCAAGCGGCTGGAGTCGATTCGACGCGCCGACTGCTTTGGGATGCAACGTGGCAAGCACTTTAGCGGTGGACGTCGGCATATTTGGTGCCAGAACAGAGGGCGAGCGTTGTTAGAACTGCGGCATATGCTAGTGGAGTGAGATTCAAATCAACACCCACTGCCACTCCTCAGCCATCCTGTGCCACCGCCCACAGACCTATGGAAGGTCCTTCTGTCCAGCGTCGCACAGGAAGACCTGCTGTGGCTCGTTACCAGAGGCCAGACGGCCGGTTAAGCATATGGATTCCCGTGAAGAGGGGACCCTTAACATCCGGCGCATGCACCGAGAAGCTCGTCAGTAAGTCTTTCATTCATTGGTATTGGTGCATCCTAAGTCGCTGTGATAACAGATCTCACAGGAACCAGTAGGTCCCAGCCCTGCCACGGTGGTCTAGCGGCTATGGTGCTCGGCTGCTGATCAGAGGGTAGCGAGACCAAATGCCGGCTGCGGCGGCTGCATCTTGATGGAGGCACAAGTTGAGGCCCGTGTACTGCGTTGCGTTAGTGCGCGTTAAAGAACCCCAGGTGGTCAAAATTTCCGGAGCCCTCCACTACGTCGTCTCTCATAATTATAGCTGGTTTTGGGACGTAAAACCTCAGAGAACAACATATGCATTATTGCCCGCGTCTTCCTGGCGCATTGCCGCTATTCACACAAGTGCGGCTATAGGAGTGCTATGCAATATGGCACTGTCATGTTAATGTCACTGCGGACTAGTGACCCGGAAGGCAGAGAGCTGGTGCGCGCCAGGTCGCCAAGGGTCGATAAAGGGGTAGCACAGCGCAAGCGATGAAAATAGATAGGGAACTGAACGCTGTGGACTGTAGCGGTTTGACATCCTTCAGACGTTCGCCAGCCGATCCTTGGTCACGGTACCGGAGGCGCTCGATTTCCGCAGTTTGACTATAGCAACATTTCACCAGCTTCTAAGGCGACGTCAGGAAGAAGTTTGCCGAGATGTGCGTATCGAAGTAGCGCACTGGCTGCAGCAACCTTGAATTAGGAACTCGTCCACCACCTGCTTTCGGCCACGTCTCGTTCGCTCCGCTGCTCTGTTCGTAATAATATTCGTAGTAGTTTTGATTCGGGGAAGGAAAGGACGCCATCTTCTGGAGGCATTGTCGGGAGAGAGAGAGAGAGAGAGAGAGAAGAGATTCTTGAAAGGAAGAGAAAAGCACAGGATAGTAACTGTGTCGCCTCAACGCACACCTCATCCGTTCTGTGAGGAGGATTGGGAAGGGAGATTAGCACAGCTCATGGATCCGTGGACATAGAGGAAGCGGAGTGAAAAAATATAAAGGAGAGGAAAGCCGTAGTGAAGGGCTTCGGAAATTTTGACCACCTAGGGTCCTTGTGTTCCTAACCCCCATATATGTTAGTGTTCCTAACCCTTTTCATGCAGCCTTCGTGCTGCTGCAGCGCCCTCTTAGCGCGTGCTCGTTGCTGTTCCTCTTCATTCTTCGCAAACTTTGCTATACTAACTCAAGCCGCTTCGTTTTCATCAATATATATGTGTAAGTCGCCGCGCGCATGACTAGGGATTCGGGATGTGAAAATAAATGACGTATCCAGCATGCCATTCAGATGTCCGTTTAAGGTGTTTCGGCTAAATTGCGACGCCCTTTATAAAATCAACGTTCGCCCTACGGGTATGCAATCCAACTTCGCATTATTCGCTGTCGTCTTGACCACTTTACAGTATTTTTCAAGAAGACCCCAGGTAATTGTTAACATTTGTTTTCTCCAAATTTAAATGCTTGCTTTAAACGCAATTTGTTCCAGTGGTGAAGTTGTGGAGCATGTTATTTAGGGTCCGAATCATGTACTTTCTTGGTGATAAGTGCAACGGCTTTAATACTTCAGGGCTGCTAAGATAGCGTGCGAGCTTTCGAAAAAAAATGCACCACGCGACTAGCACTTCCACGCAGCGCATTTAGCGTCATCAAACGGGCTGATGATGAACCATCGATGTCGCATCTATATAGCAGGTATGAACGGGGCGAAAGGACGAAAGTGTGGCCATCGCTTATCGGTATCTCTTGTGACCTGTTCAGCGCACTCTATGTCCATCGTCGGTGTTTCGTTCTCAGCGAGCTTAAGGGTGCAAATGCACTGCGCACAACCGCCTCATCTGCTGGTACATTTCAGATCTCGCACACTTTCTTGAAATTACAAAATAATTAAAACCATTCCCTTGTTAGCATGAAAATCCATTGTTTGAGCACTGATAACATGATTTGCAACTTGACATTTGAACATATCGCGTTTAACGCAGCCGTTTGAAAGTGGATCATTAATGAATGTTAATTATATACCAGAAATCTCTTTAAAATGTCTTAGGTGGTCAAGATGACAGTGAATAATACTAACTTGGTTGCATCCCCGTAACGCGCACGTGGATTTGTTCAACTGGGGCGCAAAGTAACTGCAACGTCCAGTATGTAATCGATTGATTGAATAATTTCTGACGTATTACGTCCCAAAACTGGCTATAATTATGAAAGACGCCGTGGTTGAGGGCTCCGGAAATTTTGACCACCTGGGCTTCGTTAATGCGCACTCACATGGCACAGTACATGGGCCTCAACATTTTGCCTCTATCGAAATGCAGCCGACGCTGCCGGAATTCGATCCCACGACCTTTGAATCAGCAGCCGAGTGCCATAGCCATTAGACCACCGGGGCGGGGCCCATTATGTAAATGGTCATGACGTGTTTTCCCTGTGTGTCTCTAAAAAACTACACCGCAATACTACACTTCGCTGTAGCCCATTTGGGTTAAATCACAAAATACTGGCTGACCAGAAGCCGGGGTCACCGCACCAAGATCACCAGGATGAAACACCGGCTATCATTCCGCTAAGCTGGTAACGGTAGTGCATCCCGGCAGCAGTGTGTTGAAGTACTTGAAGTTTAAGATTTTAGATACGGTCAATTCAGCGCGCGACGTTCGCATCGTGTGCCAACCGACGGAAGTGGATAAGCCATGGCTGCTTGCGGCGGGCGATGCCTGGGCAAATATCAAAGAATGGGCGCACCCCGATCTTGAGCATGCCTGCACTTGGAATAAAATAATACCTGACGCTTGCTATGCCGAGCTTGTTCTGTTAGCATGCATGCGTCCATGCATGCGTGTATCCCTGTGCTAGCGATGAGGCACGGGACAAACCTGTGAATTCATCTGCACGAAACAACTACGTAGTTTTCCGGTACAGCAGTCCGATTGTGGCAGACCAAATGTCTGTTTTGCACAAGGGGCATCGAATGAACTTTTATCGCTTGCGTGAACACAGTGCTGGTCAAACTGTGTTGACAATTGCAAAATCATCGAGTCGCAGATTACATTTGCGACAAATTCCAGCGTAATAGCAAATAAAGATCCCTCGGCGCTACAACAACAGCAACAAGCACTGCAACGACTACTACTACAGCAACTGATACTACAACAACAACTACTACAACAACTACTATTAATACTACTTCTTTTATTGAAATGTGGAAACATGGGAATGTATATTACTATTACTACTGTTACTATAATTACTACAACAGCAACAACACAAAACGTAATTAGTATTAAACAGGATGTTGACACGCACACAGGAATGCGATTGAGCCTGCCTTGAGCATAGTTGCAGCACTGAACGCCACCGTAGCTCAAGGTGACTGGCGTAATAGCGAGAGCCCATCGAACCAGAAATGAGAGATAATAAGAACGGACATTCGGGTGAGTTCGTGTTGCATGATGTTTTTGTGTACGTCCTGTTGCATAACGCTTCCATGTAACCTGAAGGAAGCCATAGGGAACGTCCATTGACTTGATGCCCAGGAGAAAGACGCCGTCGTGCGACCGACATCATTTTACGTCACCGTTTGCGTAACAAGGTGGTCTGCCGGTCAGCTTCGCTTCGCGGTCTTAGACGCATAATGACGCAAATAGCATGAAAATAAACTCAAGGCAATTATTTTGACATCCACGTCCATTATAAGAAAATGTCATAGGCGGGACAATCAATAAAGTTTTTCCAAGCCAAACCATAGGCGGGACAACACCTCCTGACCGTAGCATTTAGCTTGCTCACATAAGCTCGTGTCAACAAGGCGATCCAAAGTTCGACGTAAGCATGTCTGACCAGGAATGAGCATAGTGCAATAAAGCGAACGTCGCCCGTGGGGCGAAATATAGATTTAAAAACTTGACCTTCCATGGCACGTGGTCCTTCGATCGCAACGTGGGATAAACATGATCGCAACATGCGATCGCAACATGATCGTATGTTTATCGCAATATGCGATAAGCAGCACACATGGGAATCTGCTCGATATCTGCACACGGGCTCAGCGTCATCTCTCGCACGTTTAAATAAGAGCCACTGACTTCGCTTTTATTATTATGAAGGCAACCGCACTGGTCTCGAAGCGTGAAGTTCTTTGTTTAATATATTTCACCTATAGGCGATTGATTTGTGAGGTTCTTACGTCCCAAAACCAGCTATGATTATGAGAGACACCGTAGTGGAGGGCTTCGGAAATTTTTACCATCTGCGGTTCTTTAACGTGCACTGACATCGCGCAGTAGACGGGCCGTAGCATTTCGCTTCCATCGAAATGCAGCCGCCGCGACCAGGATTCGATCCCGCGACCCTCGCTTCAGCAGCCGAGTACCGTAGCCACTAGACCACCATGGCGGGGCTATTGGCGATTGCTCGTTTTCTTTCGATATATCGTAAAGGTGGTCGAATAAAAGCAATTTTTGTAATTATACTTTGTTGAACTGACTGACTTATTGCATAAACAATGTTTGCCTCGGAACATAATCCACATGAGTAGCTGTAAGTGGTGTAAATTTTGGTTTTATTTTGAAGTTCTCGAAGTAAGTGTAGGAACAGCACGAATAAAGTATTTAATTTTTATATGACCCACCATACAAAACCACTACAACTCCTAGAACAGATGATACCTAGACCCATAATTAGGTCGTAATTAACAAGATGCCATAATCGATGTCCTATATTATCGTGCGCACACACACATACACGCACGTACGCACGCACAACGCTGTTCCGTTCGCAAAATTTCAATTCTAGGTTTTCTTACCTGATTATATGACCATACAGCACATGCTGTTGCCTCCGCATGCAAAAATAAAGGCTCCGTCCTCAGACGAGCACGTTCGCACGCTTCCTACGTATTCTAAGGCACATGATATTCATGGTTACAGCCTAAGAATCGATACAAGGACAGCTAAGAGAGCTGCAGCTTGCTGGTCCTTCAGCTCTGTGAGAGGGTCGCACCATGTGGTTTTTGGTCAAATCCCAAGTTCTTTGTTTCGGCTAGCCTACGTACTGGGCCTATTGGCAATTATAGGACCGTTGTTTCCGACTAAAACATATGTTTAGTTGAATGTTCAATTCAAAGGAGATTAACATTGGTCAGTACGCTCAACTGTACTACCACGTTTGTCCTAAAATGTGACACGAACGTACGAGTGCTTGTCGTCATGAAAATGAGCAAACGTAACTGAATGGACTCCTTATCCAATCTGTTTCGCGTGGGAGAGCTCCCAGGACTGCGCGCAGGACGCAGCGCAGTGGCAGTGTAAGCTAGACTTCGGCTGCATGCTCTGTCAGTATTATGTTTCAGTCTTACTTAATTCGTGTTAACTTACTTATCTTGTTCCTGTTGCTTACCTAATTATTCCTATTATTTAATTAACTTTGCGTCTACGTACATCATCCCTAGCCATCTTGAGCGTTTAGTGTAAGCTACACTCAGGAATGTAGGCTACTTGTGTAGGGTGCTTGTGTAATTTACTAGAGTAAGTAGTTATGATTCTCTGCTGATAAATACGACACAGCTTTGCGATGACGGCATGACGCAAATATTTGTTTTGCGCCATTGCTTCGGTGCTCATTAAAAGGAAACCTTCCCTAAGGTGGGAATTATGTACCTAGCACAAACAGGATCAACCCAGAAGAGGATATTACTTGTAGCAGCCTATTCTCTCACAGTCTTGCCGAATATTCAGGTAGTGTGGCATTAATTGATACAGTGGCACCATTTAGAGTTATTTAGCCCATTTGCGGTGTCTTCAAAAAAATTTAGCGCTGTGCTTACTGCTTCCGCATGTCAATGTGTGCTCTGACATTTGGCATTCCATGTCGTAATAAACTACCTGGCCATTCAAGTGCGATTTGGCGGCGTTCAGGAAGTAGTGTTGGACGCCAACGACGCATTACTAAATGGCTGACGGGGACCTAAAGCCGTATATATGAAAGCTGTAATGGTGCTCTTGACTCGATCATTCTCGTGGAACCAGATAAGAAGCCTCGTTTAACAATTCTATTTGCACTGCACGGCCAAAAGTGTTTTGACTGGGGCCAGTTGGTACGACATACTGGGGTTGCTCAAGCGCTGCTCAGGTGACGCACACGCAGGACATGCATCGAGATGGAAGTGACACGGACAATGCCCACTAACGGTTGTTATTCGTACGGTTGCGCACATCAAATATAAACTCATAAAGGTGACGTGGAAGTGACATGTGAGGTAAAGGAACCACACAACACGTGTCTAATAAAACCAATCTAACGGTATTCAGGCACAGAATAAGCACTTTTTAATGCTCATGATTAAATCTTCACCTTGGGCGACACCTTTCATTTATTTCGGTGCACTGTACGGTGCACCAAAACCTACGCTAGCAGACCGGTCACCTTGATGTTTGTGTACCAGCCTTCCTTTTCAGGCGCCCGTTTGCTTGCGTTCAGTTTGTTTTCGTTATATCCTATGCACTGAAAAGCACTTGTATTCTAGGGAAGAGATCGAAGCAAAGAGAATGACTTAAAACGCGGCCACAGTCGATCTGCGGGTCATTCGAAGCCTCAGATGATGTCGGAAGTGGCCGCTCCAAGCTGCCCGCCGCCTTTTATTGCAACAACAGCGCTACAAAAGTGGTTTCATGCTCCTGGAGTTGTGTCGATGAAATAACTGCGCGCAGTTGCGACGTTGCCGGAACTTTGGCTTTATGGCGGCTATCAGTGCGGGTTGAATTCGGGGCTGGCGGTGGACGACTTTCTCTTGGCACAAAGAGGAAGGAATTTTGAACTGCAAGAGGAATGCTGCCTGCGATGAGTGGAGAACGGGTTTTGTGGGTACGGTGTTTTTGGTCGACTAATGGTAATAATCACTTGTGGGATTTTATGTCCACGAACCACGATATGGTTGTGAGACACGCGATCGTGGAGGGCTCCGAAAACCTCGACAACATGGGGTGCTTTACGTGTACTGACATCGCACAGCAGTGTTTTTGCCAGTGTCAAGCTTGTTGCATGGCCCGTATATTAAAAGTGAAAAAAGAGATGCTCCTATTCTCTTCAGATATCTCAGTAAACTCTTACGGAGTGTGAATCATATATAGAAGAAGCGCAGCCATATTCGAATAGAATATAAATTGCAAACAAAGCGAAATGTAATGAAACACATCCGGGAATGTTTAACCCGCGAGTAAAATACCGGCGGGCGGCTAGCACTGTTATTATGGTGCTTATATGGAAGTAGAACGACAGGTGTCGAGGTTACGTGCATGGTTAAGCACCTGTTGAAGACTACAGCTTGAGGTAAAGTATTATTAAGGCGACTGACGGCAGATGTAACTTCATTGCAGGTAACCGGCGTAACTTAGCGTGCCAGCTGCTTTACATAGTTTGCACGTGTTACACCTGATTGTACAAAAAATTGAATTACACAGGAGACGCATTCATTTCCACAGGTGTACTTTCTGAAAAGGACCCTAGGTCACTTTGAGTCCGAATGCGAAGGGGCGGTTTGTTCGCTACCTATATGGACACTATCTGTACATCACCGATTATTTCTTCAGATAACGCGCGGATAAAACCGATATGTTGAGTGTTGAGCTTATCAGTATTTCGCGAACATCGAGAAAACATTAAACTAAGCGGCCTGACTTGATTGCACACAATAGCCTGGTGAGACAGGGCAGAATGGGCGCAAGAATATATGGTAAAGCATGGGAGCAAACAGCCCTCATCTAACATGATTTTTATTTGGACCAGTCGAGACATTGTACACTGCTGACGTCACATGAACAACATTGATGGCGCGGCGAAGTGCACCAAAGGGCTGCAAATGAGGGGAGAAAATGACGCACTATTGTGCCTTCATTGACTGGTAGTGCCCGCCAGCACAGAGAAAAGCATGCGCCGTTAATGGTCGTATGGGCTCATGGCAACCGCGGACATCACGGTTGCCACGAACCAATGCAGCTCTTTACAACGTAGGCCTGTGTGCCGGCGTATATAGCTGGAGCGACACTTTTGCGGTTTTTGAAGATGACTGGTTTGCGCGAACGCCTTTGACAGTTGCACTTGTCCTACAACGTCTTTTTCATTATTCCCCTTCCTTCTCTCTCCCCCATCTTTCTATCCCCCTTCCCATTTCCCCAGTGTAGGGTAGCCAACCGGACTCCCTTCTGGTTAACCTCCCTGCCTTTCTGTTTTCCCCTTCCTTCCTTCCTCCTATATAGCTGCGATCATTTGTCATGATGATTTGTTAGTGTATGTTGTAGTGCATTGGTGCCACGATATGTAAAGGCCGCCCGCCACCGTGGTCTAGTGGTTACGGTTCCTCACCGCATGTTGGGGAAACTACGATTCAAATATGGCTGCGGCGGTGGCATTTTCGATGGCCGCAAAAATGGTAGGGGCCCGTGTACTTATATTTAAGCGCACGGTCGAAATTTCGACCACCTGGGGTTCCTTAACGTGCAATGACATCGCACGGTGCAGGGGCGCATCAATCGCTGCGTTGATAAACTGTGCACTTTTCTAGACCTGTCGACAGATAATGTGGGCGGATTCTGGTGGCCATGCAGTAAGATGGCGCGTGTGTCGGTTTGTCGTGTCATAATCTTTGTGTGGAACTGGTGCACCATACCACTGGGTGATACGTGTCCGTACCGTTCTCTTCCCGTGACGGACGCAGACACACACCATCTGGTATGGACATGCAGAGGGCTCCATCGGGAGCGCTCTCATCTGCTACAACAAGCCGGTGTCCCCGCTATAGTGCCTCAAACCAGTTACGACAATTGGATACATGACAACAGATATCACAAAACACTGATTCAGTTCATACTCTACACAGGAGTTACAGCACACATCACATATACGCAACATGACCTATGCCTTAAGGGCAAGCCCATTTCGCATTAAAAGATGCATTTTAACTATTTGTTGTTGATTAATACCATTAAATTATCATTTGTTCTGTCTCTTAAACTATTCGGAATCATGTTAGTTTAATTTTAACTGGTTTTCCTCAGTTACGAATTTGTTTTGGCCCTGTTTTCTGCCCATGTTTGTGAGCCTGACGACGGGCGTAGACGCCGACAGCTCAGGCCCCTAAAGTGCTTCGATCTCATACGAGGACCTCTTGATATTGCACCCATGTTATTCTATCATCTATAAAATAAAGAAACAGCGACCGTACAATTGAAAGTCCGTAAGTAGATGCTCGTGCGAAAATTGAGTGTACATCACCACAGAGAAAACGATCTAACGCATCTCCAAAATAGGCCGATATTGCGGCGTATAGAGGGTTAGCCAGAGCGCAAGCAGACGCTGTACTTTGTTTGCGGTCTGCTGTCCCGAAGGACAGCAGACCGCAAAATCTCGAGGCTGGATCAATCGACGAGTTATATATCATATGGATGAATCATATACAGCCAGTACATATGGTTCTCAAACTTCTGACAGTCACGTCCCACTCCCATTTTCCCGTTTTTTGTTTGTTTGTTTGGATGCGATGCACTTCGCGATATAGTAGTGTCTGTATTCAGGCGCTAGCATTAGTGAGGGCGGACGAAGAATAGCGCTTAAGAAAGAAAAGTTTTTAAATTCAATTTTAGGACTTCATATGCCCGTTCTATATGGAAGTGTGAGAGTAAGAGTGTAGTATTGTATTCACACACATATCTCGCAATAAATATGGTCGCAAAGGAGCTCTCCAGCCAATCATCTTGCTGGACATATGATTAGCAAAGTCGGCCGTCCAATGGCAAAAATGGAACTCACGAAAGAAAAGTTTTTATGAATTTTGCCTCCCATATTGAAGACTTCGTCATGTGCTTATGTAACGGATGGACAACAGTAATGAAATAGGACAACATAACATGTAGAAAATGCTCCTGCGCTGCTCCTTTCACCTAAGAACGAACCTCTAATGGACTTGTGCATATCTAAAATATTTAGCTAGCTGCTTTTTGAATATTCGTTGTCTTCAATGAAACGTGCTCGGTTCCTGAAATATGGTTTACTTCACTTTGAAGTAAAAACGAAGACATGTGCATTTTAATGAAGACCCGCGGGAAGTCCTACCTAACAGAAGTGAAACGATTAGCGAAAGATGAAGCGAGTTCCCAATAATTTTTTCTTATCAACCAGTCGCCATTGAAGCCAGAACAAATGGTCCACCAAATTAAGTTTCCCAATCACACGCTGGCAATTATCGGCCATTGTCCTTCCACAACTACAACTAGGTTGAAAAATTATCGACTAAGACAAAATGTAAGAACAAGAGCTGTGTACAAACGATAGGCGGACTGCTTTTCAATCAGTAACTGTCGTTCAAAGGTTATGCTTTTTCTCGCTGGAAACGGTCGCGCGAGTGCAATGCTTTTGTGAACTATGCCGATAATTATGAGCGTTTGTTCCGACCAGATAAAAAGACCAAAATTTATCTCACATTTGCAGCCAGTTGTTTGACACCCCGCAGTCTCATGGATGTCACTTCCCAATCATATTTATGGACAGCCGTGTTGAGGGCAGAATTTTGTGGCTCTCTGTTTAACGCTACCGGACGCAGCACTGTTATTGGAGTAAGCCATACTATTTAGGTTATTAGGCAAATTCAACGTGTCCTGTAAACCACTATACACAAAGCACGTTGCATATAGGGTGCTGCCGAATGCAAACAGCGAAGACGCAAATATGGCTGCCCACCCAAAGCGTATGCCGTCCAGCTTCGAATTTTTCAGGTGGCCGTTGTGAGCTCTGTAGCCTGAAGCTACTAACGTACGCTTATATTTGCCTTAGTTATTGATAATGAAGGCTTCGGCTGTTATGTATCCGTGACAATTCGACAGTTTCTGACAGCCGCACTCAAATTATCGATTCTGTAGGCTTAGCGAGCGGCTGCCACTATCTTGGAGGAGATAGACTACTAGTATACTTGCTTTAGTTTGCCTACTGTAGACATAGATTACTAGTTAGCTCACACGTAGCAAGCGCCACCCAGCGTCAGAAACTATTCCGCTACGCCATTGCGTATACCGGAAGACCGGACACGCCAAAGTTCCCTGTTATGCCATTTTAAGACTCGCCATCGACTAAAATTGAACACCCATGTCGTACATAGAATACATCAAACATATATCGAAAACATGCATTTCTCTGACGAGTTTGCTTTGAGCAACTGAATTTTGCTCACTAACGCCCCTGTGCCATGGCAGAGGGCTTGCGTGGTCGGGTGCTTCGGGGTACACGGCGGCAGCTCGTGGTGATTATTTCCGGTCGTGCACGGCTAGGCAGGTGTCGACGCCGGATTTTCACGACACGAGCTACATTAAGGTTCTATAAGTCCCGCCACGGTAGCCTACTGGCTATGGTACTCGGCCGCTGATCCGATGGTCGCGGGATCGAATCCCGGCCGCGGCGGCTGCATTTAGATGGAAGCGAAGTGTTGAGGACCGTGTACTATGCGATGTCACTGCACGCTAGGGAATCCGTAGTGGTCGAAATTCTTCACTACGGCATACCTGATAATCAAATCGTGGTTTTGGGACGTAAAACCTCCATATTAGTGAATGAATGAAAGTTGCGTAATAACTCCGTCAGTTGTGCTTCCTTAAATGATCGTGAATTATTCAGTATACCTTCATTTATCTTCACAGATAATTTCAACTTTTTCAGTTTTTTTTTTTGCTCTAGCTACGGGTACACTTGGGCCATAAAATTTGTGGCCGGCCCTCAACGCTTCGTTCGCGTCGTTCCCATATCAAACGATTCTGACAATCAACACTAAACCGTATCGCCATCTTTTTGGTAGGGTTGACACATGCCGTCATTACAATGCACGCAATGTGCACATTACCATTGACTTAATTATTGTAATGATGTCTGTGGGGTTTCTTTTACAATTTTATGTTATCGCTTTATTTTCTTCTATTCCTCGATTATATTGCGCTTCCTCAATGGGACGAATACAAAGCCCTCACCAACTTCGAACCTTCTTCAATAAACATTCATCTAAACATTATAGCAATTTCAATAACACAACAAAGCTTTAGGTCTTATGTTCTCCATACCACTACCACCTACCTCTTGGTGGTTTGCTGCAACATTCATTATCAATTCGGCCTCAGATCATCGTCACTGCAGTTGTAGTTGCGCAGTGAACTTCTAAAGATAGGCTTTGTCACCGAGACTATTCAAAAGCAGTTCGGTCAGGCTCCGAAGGCATCACTTTTTTTCGGAAAAATAAATCCCCACATGACTGCCTTAATTACCGCAGTTGCGTCGGAAAAGGAAGCTTTATAAGACAGAATATATTGTACAATGGGAAAAGGGGGCACGTCGAATTTCACTCCGAAATGCATACATGCCATAAGTTTATGGGGTTTTCTCCCCATTGCTCCACATATTCAGCAGTTTCGAAATATCAAATACTGATCGGTGCAAATTATCGATAACTTATTCGGATAAGATGTTACTGGAAGGTTGAAGAATTAGGTAGGAGCCCCGTATGTCCCACTCATTTTAGTTGGGCTGAAGATAAATACGGACCGAAGGTAAATGCACACAAGGAAAACCTAATGCTTAATAACCTTGACAAGGGACAAAATTGGCAAATATCTGCGAAAACTATGAAACAGCGTTCCTGTGTAATTTATGCACAAGGACTGAGGGTGATGATGATGATGATGATGATGGTGGTGGTGGTGATTATACCCATTCGTGGTTCCTAGATCGTTTCTGATCGCAGAAGAAAAGGACCTAGAAAATTACCTTAGCACGGGAGATATCACCGCAGATATCAGTTCGAAAACATTTGAATCCAATTAAAAGGAGTAGTTCTACTTTAAGAACTTTAATATCATTAGAGGGAGTAAATGCCACTAATTTCAGACTCGCTCGCGTAGTCTTCACGATCATGATCATCATCGTGATCATCTGCAATGCCGTGAATCAGCCGAATCATCTTCGAGCCGCCGGCGCTGGGGCCACACGTTCTTGCGCACAGCGCCTACGCTGCAGATTTCGCACCGGTCTCATACGCGGATTCGTCCCACTTGGAACCCGTAATGCCCTGGCTATACTCGATCTTGATCCTCTCTGCGCTCTCGTATTCCCTCGTGCTGTGGTCTTCCCTGCCCCCCGTAGACGACGAGATCGCTGTCGAGGTCATTTTCGGCGAAGGCTACGACGTAAACAGCACTCGGGTGGCCCCCGTGTTCGCTCACCGCGGTGGCGGGCACTACGCGCCGGAACACACCCTGGACGCCATACGAGCGGCGAGCAAGAAAATGGCGCACGGGATCGAGCTCGACCTGTCCTTCACACGGGACGACGTTGGCGTCCTCTTCTACGACGACAGCCTCGAGCGGACTACCAGTGGCCAAGGGTACCTGGCAAACACGTCTTTCGCGGAGCTACGCCGCCAGGACGCCCGCGCCAAGCACCCGATGTCCAGGAACTGCAGCAGCTGCGCCGGCGTTCTCACCCTCGAAGAAGGTGTCCAGGAGTGCCTCCGGCTGGGTCTCCGGTTCATTGTCCACGTCAAGCGGTACGACGATCGCGCTCTAGCGCTACTCAGCGTCTTTTTCTTCCAGCGACCCGAACTGTACCGCCGAGGGCTCGTTGCCTCTCCAAACGCAGACTTCATTTACGACCTCCGGTGCCGCAACCCTGACATCGTGACGGCGCTGACCTGGCGACCGGGGTTGCTTGCTTACGAGGACGCCGAGAAGCAGCGTCCCCGTTACGATTCACTCGCGCGGCACGTCAGGGCGGTCATTGCCGACTGGGTGTTCGAGCAGGCCCTCAACATAGGCCTGCTTCACCAACTGACCGGTGCCTCCGCCGTACTGATGTGCAAGAACGCTTTGAACGAAGATGGCGTGCGCTTGTGGCGGGACCGCGGCGTGCACGTAATCGTGTGGACGCCGAACGAACGTGTAGAGAAGGAGTACTTCCTTCGGGTTCTCCGAGTACCAATCATAACGGACAAACTGAGTTTGAAATCCCAAAAATGTGCACGGAGGAATAGGAATACTGCTAGGACTTCTAAGTGGCCTATTACTTTTCCGTTCCCGGTGTTGTGGACTCGGAGCGCGCGAGATATCCGGCAATGCGCCGCGTAAAATTTATTTCTTCTGCGTTGAAATTCGTACGTAACTGCGCTACCTTATTATGGAGAACGCGTCGAAATATTCCGCGGCTCAGTACACACTAGATTCCAATGTGCCCACCTGGAAACTAGAAAACGAAGGCAAGTTATATTTCCACGTAATAAACGTCTTACCAGGCCATTTGATGAAGACCGAGCCTTTGAAACACTTGGAATATTTCTATATTCACTGCGTTGTAGCGATTTTTAAAGTATTACTTGCCATGCTACATCTTGACGTTGACCTATCTTTACCCCTTTGATCACATCGGTACAGACATGGTTATAGCGGAATACCACTTCAAGCTTTAAGGATCAGTTACAGAGACATAAATGAATTTAAACTTTCAAGAAGTGTCTTCGTATATACGTGTCCCCTACTTAAGATCATTTCAGTTCTATCTCTTACCTCCTCCCCCACTGCCTCCGCACTCACGATATGTAGTAGCGCACACTTTGTTCATAACTGGTGCCGCGATGGTAACCGATGGTGCTCACACTTGCGCTAAAGTTTCGACGAATATAATCGAATTGATTGGACAACTTGAAACGACAGGGAGGGTTCGTTGCAGACAATCGCTCCTGAGCGAACATTTCGGAATAAAAAGTGCTGAGCATCACAGAACGCAGGTTGCACCGCGAGGACACGAAAGGAAAACAACGCCATAGCTAAGTACACATTGGACCAATCGAAATGTTCTTGTACACCCTGCCTGAACCCTTATGACTCTGCAGTATTCTGTAAATAATAAATAAATAAATACAGTCATATTGTTTTTCATTGTCGTGGAAATAAGCACTACGTCACCCTTTGCAAACTGCCATTGTACGGGGTAAGCCTGTTATCGCAGCCTCTTTTCGTTCTGGCTTGCGAAGGATGCATTGCATTGTCCGAATAAGTGAACGAACGTTGGACTGCCGGTGAAACGCTCTGCTTGGGAGATCACGTGAATTTCGAAAGAGCAAAATTATTTAAAAAAAAATTGTCAGCCATTCCAGCACATGACACAGAGGTTACATGCGGGAGGCCAGTTTGGTATCAAATTCCAGGTTGTAAATGTGTGGCCGTCAAAGCTAAAACCATTGTATTCTGCAAATTGCGCAATCAAATCAGTTTACAATTTCGAAAGCGCGCGGACCATTTACGTTAAAGTGCGCTGTATCAACTAGTGCCTGGACCCACTAGCGCCGGACCTACTAGCATTGGGCCCACTAGTGCTAGATCTATCAGCGTACCTCTTCTCCGCTAACGTCTTTTTTTCTCTAGTCACAAAACCAGCTTATAGGGAAATTGAATAGGTTTTCGGTTTCTAATAAGTGCCGTATTCATGAGCACACACACATCAAACCACTTTGTAGGTTATACCCGACAAATGAAGTTGGGAGTCCCCTTGCGGTCACCTTTGCTATTGTCGATGTCGCGAATTACGGCATCTAGCGCTGGGTTGTGCATGAGAAGTTCAGCATTCCTTTAAATAAACTTCGGAGCTGTCTTCGCTGTTGAGATTTGGCAGATGACATGTGCATCTCCACGAAAATCTACCCCTCAGGCTATCTCAGCACCAAAATTTTGGTGTCAGTGCCGCTTTAAATTAACCGGTGCGGTTGTCGGTGGTTGCAGACATTACTGCACAAGGGCGGCGAATCCTGCTCTGGTGAGGAAGTGCGTCGCCGGCTACGGTCGCCGAGATCAGGGTGCGCCCCAAGTCTTCTACAATTACAGGTGGATTTTTATTATTTTGGTGAAGAATTTCCGGCACCGGGATTCGAGGCACTGTCATCTTGCACGCAAGGCGGATGCTCTACGTCAACGCCGGAGGTAGCCGTTTAAGAACAGTCGGAGGGATAAGAGAGGGGTGCAGCTCATTCGGAAGGCAGCCTCAGATAATGAATGACAACCGACAATTGGCCCTGTGTAAAGTGTAGAGCAGCTTCATCTTAACGGTACCTTCCTACGGGGTCGAGATGTGGAGGCTCACTAGAAGTATTTAACTTCAATCAATGACGATTCAGCGGGCAATGCCACGGAAAATGATAGATGTAGCCTTAAGGAAAAAGAAAACAGCGGAGGGGGTCTGGGGAACGAACGGGTGTTGATGGCATCCTAGTAAAAATAAAGAAAGATTATTGGACATGGGCAGGGCACGTAATGACAAGGCGACATCGCTGTTGGTGTTTATGGGTAAAACAATGGATCTCCTGAGAAGGTAAGTGTTGCAAGGGGGCGACAACAAGGCCTTAGCTAATTTAGGACTAGGAGAATCGGAGACCTATGGGACAGACATTTGCTCTGCAGTGGGAGTAGATAGGCTGGTGATTGTTATAATCATCAGCATCAATTTCAACTTTCGTGTTGATTTTCGTGTTCAGCGTGTTCGAATGTACAGAATGACTCCTATATCTCGATTTTTTTAAAACCCGTTCAGTGGTCTTTAAGTTTTAACGATTGTTTTCTGTTTCGAGGGGTGCGCGCCTCCTGGCAGAGGGTGGCCAGCTGCTGGCGTCTCGGTGAATATGTAGAGACTAGATTTCTCGCGCCCGGACGTCCCGCCCACATGCATCTTCGCTGCAAAACGTTATGCTTCATTGTGCCACAGGATAATGCTTTGACGCAGTCTGCATTGATAGAGAATTTTCTACGGCAAATAGAATCACTGTTTCTAAACACCTAGCCTAGTGCTAGGTCCAGCGACCGGTGGGGCTTGTGTTCATGAGTAGTCGTTCCAAAGCTACATCCCAGCAAACAGCTTGCGGCTCACTTCTCTGATTCATACCCACAGATCCAGTGCTGGCATTAGCCACACGTACGTGACTTCTTTCTTTCTTTCTTTCTTTCTTTCTTTCTTTCTTTCTTTCTTTCTTTCTTTCTTTCTTTCTTTCTTTCTTTCTTTCTTTCTTTCTTTCTTTCTTTCTTTCTTTCTTTCTTTCTTTCTTCATGTGGCTCATACCCGTTTGTGCCCTTGTACGACCTGGCGAGGAGAAAGGTGGCGACAGGCAGGGCCATGCGACAGTCCGGGCAAGATCAAGGACTCACATCAAGGAAGATGTGAGTCGAGCTAGCCTTAAGTTTCGGTTTCTCCTTAATGGGCATAATGTCGTTAGCTGATAGCGCCACGATGTTAGTGTTTTCAAACTGCTTGATTATTGGTCATACCTCGCCACGGATACATGCCATCGAACGAAGGATCATGATCATCATCAGGCTTCTTCTTTTTTCTTTTTTATCACCATCGCCGCCGCTGTTCTAGTTATCATCATCATCCGGCAAAGAATGCAAGCCATGGGTTCGATAAGCCAAGTTTCTTAATTCTATGCACTGCAGCGCCTCGTTGCGATAGCTCTCTTAGCCTATGTATTTTTTAACGCAGGTTTTTCTTTCTTGTGCATTTTGCGTAGCAGGGCATTCCTCCATTGTCCTGCCGCTTACAGGTGCGCGCGCCGTCAGAAATGGTGTCTGAAGTAGAAGTCAGCCGCGCACCTGGTGTACATAGTTTTCTTTCTCCGTTTTCCTTCTCGCTCATTTATTATTATTTACGATTCTTTCTTATTCATAATGTTGTGGTGTTCGCACAACACGAATTAAAACTTAACCATATCAGGTCTTGGTCAATCCTCGAATTAGGCGTGCGCCATATTCGAAGGATCATCATCGTCAGCTGGTTGATGGGCCACGATTAGACTGTGTTATAAACATTTCATTTTAAGTTATTTCGTATCAAAAGATTACATTTGTACTATTCAAATTCAGATCAAAGGACGAATAAACGTTTCAGGTAGTATTACTTAGTAAATTCAACTCAAATCTGCCTGAGTCTTGGCTAATCCCCCCAAGTGGGTAGATGCCAAATGTGAAGGAGCATCACCATCATCATCATCATGAAACGTGAAGGCCTCGCTGCTTCTCTACTCACCACCTTGGTGCTCCTCACCCAAGAAATGGAGGCCGGTAAGTTTTACACTTTCTGCTATGAGGACGATGTATGACATCAGCTGAACTCGCGTATTGTATAGATGATTGAAGATGGTGCGTGCTTAAGAGCTCAACACCCACCCCCTTTTTCTACCGCATGTCTAGAATTTAGTGTCCAGTTGGTACGGGGCAGCATAATTCGTCTTTGATCTCCCCGCCTCCAATAGCTAATTTGAAAGCTTGACTCCTCAACAACGGAGTCGTGCTACCTAGCCAACTTTCTGCATATTAACGGCGTACTTCATTCCGTCAAGCTTACATTAGTGTTACCTGTCATATCTCAATACGTCTCAGCCTCCGCAATATAAAAACGTACGATACCTGGAGTCCTCACGAGCGAATGAACAACAGTGGAATGGGCGATTACCTTGCTACTGATCTCGCTTTCACGTGACGCGTAGAATATTGCGATGGATTTCATATAGCACTTATCAGACACGATATCACCTGGTATTATGACATCTACGTCACCAGCCTGTCTTCGTTTACTGCTAGGCAAAGTCGTCGTTCACATTTCTCCATCAAAAGCGGTACTGTACTTGCTGCGGCCACGTTACTACAGCAAGCTTCTTAATTTCATCGGCCCCTCCTAACCATACCCCGACCCCTGCCACGCTTGTCTCGTCTTAGGACCAAATATGTCACCCATTATGAATATCGGTGTCTTTTTTTGTTTTTGGCTTCTCGTCACATTTTATGTCCAAGCCCATTTCTGCTTGAGTTGCATTAAGACGCCATTAATGCACGTTTTTTTCCTCACCCACTCTTCTTTGTTCTGATCGCTTAACGTCACTCTTATGATTTTTCTTTCCATTACTCCCTGCGTTGTCCTCAATTTACGCCTGCATCCTTTTCGTTAGCGTCAATATTTCTGCCTCATAGGTAGGCACTGGTAAGATGCAGCTATTTTACACTTTCCTCCTGAGGGCCGCTAGTGAAGTGCACTTGGTGACTCTAAGCAGGCGTGCCAACTTCCCTCGGCCCCATTTTATTCAGGACACAAAACCTCAAACCAACCAGACACTCTTATCTGTGATGGTATTCTCTATATAAAAAAAAAATTCTTGCTTGTCCCACCTATAAGGAATACATTTTCGCAGCTCGGGTTCTGAACCGGTTCGTGCACCACTACGAGCCACAGTCGTACAAGCGCGTCGGCATGCGCGGATTCGGTCGCTGGAAGTGCGCAACCACCGGTCACCGACAGGACAACGGCAGAGCACGAACGGTGCAGGTCGCCTTCGGAGCCCACGGGAGGTGAACATCCTTCGTACTCTCTTTATTACTGCCATGTTCGCGTATACTCGTTCAGGCTTCTAAAATGGCTTCACACCAGGAAACACTGCAACTTTTCATTAATCATATGAACTACTGAAGCGTCGTACACATAGCGTTCTATTGGAGGTTCTCAAATCGGTTCTTTATTTGACGATTTGCAAGAACGTGTGCTCTTATCAAGCCTTCAGGAAAGGAGGCGAACTGCCATATCTGATGCACACTGGCTTAACTAGCGTCCACAGGTGCTAAAACCGCTCCCTCCGGAGACTGAGATGCCACTCATGCTTCCTTTGCAGGGAAGGATACGTTCTCGTATTTTGTTGACCACTGCTTTCTCTCCCCTTGCGAATACGTTGTCGATTTCGGTTGCAGCGCCCTCGTTCGTGAGATAGTTACCGTTGCGCAACAAACGCAGCTTTCTTTTTCCGCAAGGCTTGCTCCCTGCGTGCGCTGAAATTCCAGCGGCTATGGAACGGCGCAGCACGTGACGAGTGCTGCCTCCTCATCAGTAGTTTTAGCTTTAAGAAGCTCGTGTTACGGAACATATACGGCATCGCTTATACGGCATTCGCCATGAGCGAAAAACACCGCAATATTTTTCGGTATATTTCGCACACCCACGAGCACTTGCCTTCTTCCATCGCCGGATCGCTTAATGCACTCCTTATCTTGATGCATAACTCAAGCTTCTCGCATTGCTTTAGGGAATACACCACTACGTCGGTTATGGTGGTAAATCTCATGAAAAAGTTGGTGCTGCCGCGAAACAGAAAGAACGTGTCCACTCACATCGCTACTACATTTCCGCTGCTCCATCACTGAAGTCATCCAGGCAAAGTATTATGATGTGATAGACCGTTTGCGCAATTTCGCCTTCGACTGAACACCATACCACATCACTTGCCGCCATCCGGAAACTGAAACGGGCGCAAAGCAAAGGATTCGAGATGTGAGAATCTTTGTTTGACTTAGTAGTGTTGCAAGCAGCATATTCTGCAGTTCCCGAGCTCACCGAGGTGAGTGATGTTCCGACAGTGCCACTTACGTACGCTCTCCGCCCCTCGCTCTGTCTTGCTCTCTATACAAGCACGTCTCGCACGAGCCGCGTGGTACGCAGATTTCTATTCAACTTCTAACCAACCACTTTCCCGCCTAACAGGCTTGTTATATCTAATACAACTTCGGTTCACGTTGTCATTAACCACGGAGTTATGGGTGCTTGGTGTAAGAACTGGAGGGCGCTCCCGTTGACCCCGTCCCTTCTGCAGTTGTTGCGCCAAGCGACCGTAACTTCATAATCAGTGACAACAGGCCTGTTATAGTTTGGCCGACGTGACCGATGCCGAGCGATCTCTCTTAACTGCGAAACCGACTTGCGGTTTTAAGGAAAAAAAGCGTAGTTTGTAGATAAAATTAGTAAAAAATGAGGTGACCTCATTTTTTGGTCCGGCGGTGCCATGCTCCTAAATTTCCACATGCGTGGGTGCTCTCCCAAGCGCCCAGGATCGTCGTTATGGTGAGCACTAGGCCAGAAGCATGCCTGTACCTATTTTTGTAGTGCGTACCCGCGGCAGTGGCGAATGCCTCCCGGCTTCCCACAACAGGCGGCGGATGCTCAAGTATTTCACTAGAGCTGTGGTGGGTCAAGGTGCGCTCACGGGGCTTGCCACGTCCTTATGGGACTACCTTTCGAAATAAGTCCAGGAAAACAACTGAGCGCCGTGTTTCTACTTATTTACCCTTTGGTCCCCGCCCCATTCGCACTGAAAGTGGATGCGCAACGATTACGTCACCGCAGCGGTGCAGCCGTTTCTCATATTGTTGATGCAACACGGCTGCGGCTCCTGTGGTGTGCTTCCAGTGTGGTAAAATCTGTCTCTGCACTATATTTTTTGCAAAGAGTAGGTCCAAAGCCAGGGCGCACGTATCAAGGTGTTGCCAGTACTCAGCCTACAGTGCCCCATGCGATAACGTCGTAGTGTTCTGCTTCCGCATACAGAATAGGGAAACATGTGAAATGCTAGAAACGAACCAATGCCTCCTCTAATATATGCTGGAATGTCACCCTCTTTTGTATGGAAAGAGCCCTGTCTCATGTTCCGACTAGATGCCGCTGGAGAGCGCTCGCCACCGTACCGTTTAGTCGCGTGACACGTCGTACGCAGCTGCTTGGAGGCTGCTGAGATATCCGCCTCCGAGTGTCACGCGTAGGGACGCCGTCGGCATGTATGCGAAGGGCGGCCACTAGAGGCGCTGTTCCACTCTAGCAAAAGAGGGAGAGAAAAGGCGGAAACACGTGAGGCAAGAGCATTGCGTTTTAGGCCCATGTTCCAGGCATAGTGTTTATAGGGGGCGTTGAAAGAACTCACTCGATTGCTTGCTCTATCATCCCCTGTTATTAGTAGGTGTTTCTGAACTTGCAGAGAGTTCCGGCTGCTGTTGACCTAGGACCGGTCCGCCTTCTCTGGGGATCTTGAGTTTGATGGTAGCGCACGACAAACCCGGACAATAGGAAGGCACATCTGACACGTCTTCCTGTTGTCCGTGTTTGTCATGCGCTACCATCAAACTCAAGATGCTCTACCAACAAGCCCACATCGCCAGCCTCATCGACTTCTTCGAAGACTTCACCCTCGTGACGAGCCGAGAACATGTGCACACTAGCCTCGACCACGCCTACTCCGGACACGAAGGAGGTGCCGGCGTACATCAGTTCCCTCCAATGCACACTGCTCGCGAGTGATACTCAAATGAATCCAATGGACCACAGTATTGTATTGACTGTAATTTTTTTCTCCTTTTTTCTACTTTCTTAGTTATTCGACAAAATTATCTACAGATGCAAAATGTGCTTGCCTAACACAAGATACGCACGCGACCGCTTAACAAACATGCATTTTAGGGGCGAAGCTCCTTAAGGCGTGGGTCGTTCGTCACCTGTATGTATGTATGTATGTAGTAACCGCCGCTTGCCCTCAGCCCACTACTGCATAAAGGCAGGTAGGCGGCACAGAAAGCGGTTATGTGTGTCCAGACTGCTACCTTGACAAACGCATCATCATCATCATCATCATCATCATCATTATCAGCTACCTCTTTCCTGAAGCCATGCACTACGCCACGAAGCGCCCATGGAAACATGCACCACGATGACACTAAATACCCAACATTAACGAAAGACTTCCCGTTTCTAACGATGATGATGATGATGATGATGATGATGATGCGTTTGTGCTAGCGCGTTATGGCGGGTGTAAGAAGCTGGTGTAAGACGCTGTGGCCTCTCCGCCTTATACTCTTTCAGCAGTCATGTGATGGCGTCGGCAAACGCGGTGCGCGTTCCGGCCTGTGTAAGCGGCTGCGTAAGACGCTGTGGCCTCTCCCCCTTACTAGAGTGTACTGCACGTTTCTAACGCGTTTGTGCTGGCGTCCCCTTAAACGCGAGATCCCAGCGTTCGAATACAGTGTTTCTCACATCTTTACATGATGATCGACTGGGCGAATTACACGGAAGATTCACGGTATACCGATGATTCCCTCCGGAGCTTCGCCCACTCATCATCATTCACCCCGTCGATATGCTGTGATTTTTTTTATAGGTCTGACAGTAGCCGTAACATTGTCCACCCATAAGCGCAAGCATCTGGGCGAGTTGGCATAGTTACAGCTGTTTGAAGATTTAGCATGAAAGGTCATCTAGCACGGGCTCTGTCTTTGCCCTCGCGTTCGTTCCAAGAAAAAAAAAACATTCGATAAAACAAGGGAAAGATTTCTTGGAAGGATGATTAGGGAGCACACATCCTGTTTAACGCAGTCATAGTGCCAGCGTCTCCTCTTTGCGCAACGGACATAAGCCCGATGTCTGGTCTGTCATCGGAACGCAGTGAAGCCTCAACGCCCGTTTTGCGGCTTTTGGAGCCTGTGCCATCCAGTTAACCAAGGCATTGCAGGAACTACGCCAGCCCAGAGCTGCTGTTGCAAAAAGAAATGACAGGAATGGCAGTGACAGCGCTCTGAAGCTTTAATCCTCGATGCGTCCTTGCAATTCCCTGAGGTCTCATAATTAAGCAAGCCGTACTATCGTGCTTAGGCACTTATCGAAACAATTGCTGGAAGCGCGAAGTGTAAAATCAAGCACTAAGATCGCCTAATCCCTGCTGCAAAAAACTCTCAAGGCCTGTTAGTACATATATATCAGACGTCCTGGTTGTGATAACTAAGATACGCGCACTACAGCCTACTCGTGTGTCTCTACACTACTATTGGTGCGATCGATTCAATGTATGAAGGAAGGCCCACCTCTTGAATAGTTTCACCAAGCAATTTTTACTACTGCAGAAGCCACCTCAAGGAACCTAGCGTCGCGCCACTAATGTAAGCGTTGGCATTGCCATGTATGAAAACTGCGTCCGATGCAGAGGTTTCCTTCCCCAAATTACGATATTACGTACCGTCTCTTGCTTTCCGTACATATGCGCTTAGGCAACAGTCCTGTTGTGCGCGGATTTCATCGCTTGCGCTCGGAGGAGGCCGCGCACGTGCGGACGTCCTCTCCATATGTTGCTTCACTTCTCGCACCCCTCCGTCTGCTATTCCGTTATAATGGCGAGAGTATTATATCGGGATTATTATATACCCCAGCGTAACAAAGAAGCGGCGTAGTCCGCGGCGGGCGCCACCAAAAGAAACGAGAGCAAGTGTAGACGTCGTACGATAACGTCGTGTTAGAGCGTTACGATCGCGACATTATGTGATGTGTTGTGATTATAGCGTCACTGATGACGTTCGGTCATGACATTGGTGATGACGTCATGTCCTTATATCATATGATGTGGATGTAGAGGTAACACAGACGTCTACGGGCGTCACACCCAGACGCATCGTGCACTCGTGTTCATGCATGTAAGCAACCTAAAGCACATCTGTGACCTCTCCGTCGACTCTGGCTTATTTAAAATCCCACGAAGGCCCATTATCATAAACCAAAAAAACAAAACAGCATCATAGTGGTGGTTTTTGTGCTGGGCATGGCGGAGAGGGGGTTACATCGTGGATATTGCTGTGCGGTTCATTTAATGCGCGGTTAACTGGGCTGGACTGAAAAAACGCGGGTTCGATCCCGGCCGCGGCGATAGCACTTTCTATGGAGGCGAAAATGCCAGAGGCCCGAGTACTGTGCGTTATCAGTGCACGTTAAAGAACCCGAGGAGGTCAAAATTTCCAGAGACCTCCACTACAGCTTTTCTCTCTTTGTCTTTTTCAGTCCTTTCCCCAACCCCCACGGACGCTTAGCCGTGCTCCCGACATGATCCGCAGAAATTAGCTTCTTTTCGTTAACCGAACGACATTCATCATCAAAATCATCTTGCTTTCCCGTGCATGTGCGTCTACTTGAGTACCCTTAACGTAGATGGAAGCAGAACAGCCTTTGATAACAGAAGAAGACGAAAAGTGTCTGTGGTTCGTAGAAGACGACTACCGCGTGCATCTGTTGTAATTATCAGCCATCATTGCATCTCCATTAACAGAAGTCAGCTGGAGACAGATGCATGAGAGGGCGGAACGGGTTAAGCCGAATTACTCGTGCGTTAATTAAGCGAGGCACACCACCTCAACTTTCAATAGTGTGTTACAGCAAGGCTTCTTGTAGGCTGAAAATGATTGCGCCGTCTTCCTTAGCCTTAGCATTAACTTCGTCCATTCCCGCCTACCCTGTTGGTGTGCATCGGGCTTCCTTGAAGCGAACACTGATCCTACCGTTACAAAGAGTTCTGCATAACAATTAAACGACGCGCTGTCTTCTCCGGCGCACAGACGGTCTCGGTAGTCGCGTGCTCGGCTCGCTGGTGGACGGTGTGTTCACCGGGCGCATATCGCTGACTCCCGGTGACGACGACGAGGACTTCTACGTGGAGCGTGTCGGTCCTTACCTGTCCCCGTCATCGACGGCCCTCTTTCACACGCTCATCTACGCCGCCAAGGACGTCAGCTTCGATGGCGCCAAATGCGGAGTGCACGGACACACGCAGGACGTTTCTATGGCACAGGGCACCGCCATGGGTGCGCGCCTTCGGGGGTGATTTTCGGTTATGTGGGGTGGGGCATGGGTCCTCGCCCTGCAGCACACTTGATTCGTTAGCCTGGTAATAGTTGCTACGACCCATGTTGCTTCTAAACCTGTGAGTTTTACCACGTACTGTATATCAATTTATTACCATCTTGTTATTTGCGTCACGGATCTAGCGAAATTATGTCTCTTTTGATTGTGTAATAAGCTTCGAAGTCCAGTCTCGCGTGAAAGACAGAGGGACAATATTCCGTATAAAACATAGCAGCAGCCATGTTAGAATGAACCCTGAACCCTAGACATTGGTCTTTAGGACAATCTAGGCGGTCGCATGGGCCGGTTTCACAAGGACTCTGTTGACCGCTGAAGGCCCGTCGCAGAGGGCGTCTTCCCAGACATCTTCGGTTCGGAGGAGGCGCTGCATAAATCGCGGAGGAAAAAATATGTTTGCGGAGCACTCCACGTGACATGGATCGTCGTTGGGGCGCTACCACAGCTGGGCAAATGTCTTCGTAGTGGTCAGTGTAGAACTAACCTAGGGACTGGGAGCTGTGGAAGGTGTGTTTTTCAGTTTGCGGTGTACCGGCCCTTTGGCCCTGAAGGAATAGGGCATGCACAAAAAACACGGACCGCGGAACAGCAAAAGGGATGACGCTGTTGCTGTCTCGCAAGATCAGTTTAGAGGGAGGAGGAAAGATTTCTAAGAGATACTTTTTTTCGTGATTCAATGCGTCTGGCCCAGCGTACAAAGTAAAACGAAAATTGAGGAAGATACATGAATTTCAAACATGCCGCCACTATTCTATGAAGGACTACGCGTTGATGCTGCCGTATACGTGAATATGTTTGCTATCGTTGTAAAGCCCTGCATAGAGCTTGTTCCGAAAGGAATAAGATAAGGCGTGCAGCAAGATTCGGCTGCCGCCAGCACCGCCTGCTTCACGCAGGAGTGGCTGGCTGAAAATTTCTACGACCGCGTCACTCCCAACTAGGCTCCTCCTAGTTCTCCAGATATACATGTGCTCGACTTCTCCTCCAGGGACATTGTTGAGAGACAGGAGAATAAATATTGAAATAATATAAAAAACTCACTGAAGATCGCCATGAGTGACTAAATTGCCAGCATCTCAAAGGACCACCTGATTTTTGTATACAGTCGCTTCCGAAGCCGAACTGAATCGGTTATTGCTGCTGATTGTGGATTAATTGAGCGATCGTCGAAATAAACCGTGGAAGTATATTTCAAAAGCTTGACGAAATATCTCTATTTTTGCAGACTATGTTAGTTTTTGCCCGAAGAAGATGTTGTGTTCCCAAATATCTCGCGCACCCGGTAGTATTTTAATACACCCGTATCTCGTCATGTTAGTGGAGGGCTCACATCCTGGACTCCCGGCGTCACCCTGCCCGACAGCGCAGCGCGGAGGGTAATTTATCTCGCGCCAACGTGAGCGCGATCATTTCTCGAGAGGGGGTAGAGGGGCCAGGAGCCCAGAGAAAGTTGACGTGTTGTGGGCTGGATGCGTGTGTTTGGTGTCTTGATTATGATCTAACGAGCCAACTTAGAGAAGCAATGTCTCGTCAAAATGGCGGGGAATTCTTGCTGGGAATCAGTTAGGATATACATTTCTGCAGAATTCTCAAGAGCGTGTCGCGCAGCATCCACGACACCGAAGGCTTCGCCTTGCGTAAGTGTAGGAATCTGCAAGGGGTCGTCATAAAAGACAAAAATAAAACAGAAATGTTTAGGTGCCATCCTACAGTACTACGAAGTGTCCATTACGATATTATGAGACATCTTTGAAAAGTATATTTTTCCCACGGATGTCGCCAAGCCTGCGCCCAAGGGATAGTACCAGCTCCCGCCGGCGTTCCGTTTCATACTCGGAACGCATGCATAATGTTCCTTGCTTCTTCCGGATATGTTGAAGTGAGCACAAGCGACCACACGCTTGTCGAAACAACGTAATTTTATCTGCGCAGGATTCCCGGCTGAGGCGAGCCAGACGCTCCGTGGCGAATGGCGAAGTGGCACCTCCAGTATCGCCGGTCCCTGATGCCAACGTCGGCGTCATGCGCACCCTGTTGACAGATACCGGTGTGGACCAGTGGATGATCGGCTTGCGAACGGACTCTCAAGATCCGCAGGGAAGCGCTCATATTGGCAAGGGTTTGCAGTGTAACATCGAGAACGCCACTGACCATGCTTTCTACGAGGCGAGCATGCAGAGATGTTCTACCACTGTCGTAAGTTGTCCCGTTACACTAAACAGTCAACGAACTCGTTCTGCACCTCTATCATGTTTCTTATGACGACGCGAGAGCACCAGCTGATAGCAGTATATACAGCGCCGTGTCACGATGGCGGATTTGAATTCTGCTCAACCATTACCAATGTACAACGCTCTAAGCCTTTCACTGCAGGCCTCATCAGGTGGCATAGCATCCCGTGTTCATGCAAGCTGTTTTCGACAACGCTGACGGCCTTCGAGTAGCCGTTATATCAAATGTGAATGAAGATAAGCATATCAAAGGGGACCTTAGGACTTGTTGAACAATGCCAGGCAACAGTGCCCATCAGTCATGGAGGCTCCTGTGTAGACATGAGTTAACCATCATTGCACTGCGTGTTCTAGAGAATTCGCAGCTTGGTTTCAGACATACCTGGAAGAACTCCGTGTTTCGTTCAATGAATGACGGCGCTAGCAGCCCGCGACTATACGTCCCTTGCGGCAGAAATAGCATTGCCTGATTTCACGATCTCGGAAAGAAAGTCTGCTATGCTTTATTCGTTCGTTTTGAAGGCAACAAATAAAGAAAATGCGCGTATCTGCCATAAAGAGCAACGAAAAAAAGTCAAGCGACGCAGTCGGTGCCCCCAGTGACGTGATATGTTGGAAGAAGAGTGGGAGCTTCCCAGCTGCGCTGAAAACCCAATTTCCATATCCTTATTCCATCGCAGCGTCTTCAGTACCAACACAAAGTGGAACAAACATGTTTTCATTTCTTTATTCCAAGTTCCTGGTAAGTGCAGTGAGATCATGTTTAGCACACATGTTCAAAGGAGCCTCCACAACTATTTTTTAAACCGTTTTCTGACTGTGTCTAAGAAGTGTATCAGGGCCCCTTTAAAGAGGATGTCGTCATCAACAACGCTATACTCAGGGACTGAAGCGAACACCGATAGGTGGTGTCGCTGTATTCAGGACGACCTTTTATTAACCAGAGGCCTCTTTAATACATTAGTCTAGATAAACACACTATTGTGCATACTGCACATTGACTCATGTGCAGCAACGCATTCACAGAATATTCGCAGCTATCGGCTGACGTATGTACACATCTGGTGGTTACCCTGATACCTTACGTCACGTTAACTCGCCGACGCGCCTTACCCTGTCCCCGTTGTTCTGTGGGATGCCCGTTAACGATAACAATTACTGGCTTCTACGCGGCCAGACCGTAATATGACCGTGAGTCACGCCGTCGTGGAGGGCTGCGGTAATTTTGACCACCAGGGGTGCTTTCACATGCGCTGAAAACGTACTCTATACACAGGCCTCTTGCATTTTCGACTCCATCCAAAGCAAGCCTCCCGTGGCCGGCCTCCAGCCAGGGTCATTCGTGGGCGTCATTTGTTATGCACACGAGGAAGAGACAGCCATGGCGATTTCCTGCACTTCCGGAGAATTGACATCGGAAAATCTTCCTGTGCTGTCTTGTGCACCGTACACTAGAAAGAAGGTCCCCGACAGACAAGAAGATTACGTACAGTCGCGAGCAAAAGTTTGGAGACCAATAGGTGCCACAAACAGCTATTTTTCTTTGCAGTCCGAGTAAGTTGGCTTAAATCAAGTGGTTCAGCCTAGGTGCACTTGTTCGACCAATGTAATGCAGTGGTGCGATTCCATGTTGTAGAGCTGTGCTACTCGGAATTTAAAGTTTCTTTCGGTGCCATGGTATCCAAACTTTTGCTCGTGACTGTACGTAGGGTACCGAAAATACCGATCGAAGTAGGCGAGGCTGCTTTCTTGTTTGTGGCGCCTGGCCGCAGCTGGATACCGTAGAAGTTTCCTTAAGCAACTCCCCATTCACACCACACAGTCCTGTAGCGTATGACATTTTTCTTTTTTCATTGATAGGCAGGCTATTCTACAGCTCTGCACAGTTGCACAATGTCCCAGCCCAGGGCGCCGTGGTGTACCGCACGCCACTGAGGAAGCCTTCCGCATGTACTACATTGTCGCCCCTGTGAGGAGTGCATGCCTCGCTTGGGTGCATCTGGTGCGGAAGGAATAAGGTGATAACTAATATAACAAATCAATCGGCGGAGCGGCCTTCAGTTACGCTCATCTGCATCACCTTATCTTCTCACGGCTTTCTATTCACCGCCTCCTCCTCTCCGCTCGTCTTTTATCCACTCTCGATGTTTTCTCTCGCTTCTCCAACCACAACCTCAGCATCAAAGTTCGCGCTACTCCTCGAGAAGGGGAATGCTTCAGAAGTTTCATCTTCAAAGTCGACCCCGTCTTCAAAAGGCAGGATCAATGCCGAGGCTGGCGACATTATTGATCGGTACTGGTAAGATGGGCAGAAGATAGCTATACAAGACAAAACGTATAAGTGAAGCAAATGGCTCATATATTGGCCGAGCCGTAAGGCATTTTTTTTCATCAGCTCTCTCTTTCGTCTTGCTTGTTTAAACCTTCTTCTAATATGAAAATAGGCGAACGAGCTTGGGGCACATGCGGGAAGTGAATCGATATTTACTTTCCATTGTACAAAATCGCGAGTGGGCGGATGGGACGGACTACAGCCTTAATGCACGTTTCTGGGGGCCTCGTGATCAATAGCTGAAACTGAGCAGGACATATGTTCTCCTCCCACAAATCCGCGAGGCATCGGTTACTTTGAAACTGTTCGCAAGAACCGCGCAGCGTAGAAATATTCACGATATAATTTTAGTTCTAGTGTTAGAGGTATTATTTCGAATACAATAATATAAGAACAATATAAGAAGAATGAAGCAGCGCTACTTATTCTCTAGTCTTGTGGTAATGGTAGGCGAATACCTTTCGCGAGTTCGTTTTTCCCACCGAATGCCCGCACATGAACACCGTACTTGGCTTCTCTTTATATGCGTAAGCGAAGCTGACCCTTCCGTCAACTCGAGGAGATTATGGGCTCGTCATTAGCACCACGTTTTTCTTAAGGTTGTCGGGCAACTTCAAGTTCTTCTGAAAGAACGACTTGCACTCGGCACCACAGTAACGCCAAATGGTAACGTGGTCGACATGAGCAGTCATACTTCGGCACTGTTGCTGCGCACCACTTGAAATACTTGCATCGCTCGTTATGATTAGCCAAATGGCGGAATTCTTGCGGTAGAGCGCTTCCTATTAGGCACGTATAACTTCCGCATATATTTTAAGTTTGATGTATGACCTCTTAACTTATGATTATTGTATAGCAACTCAACAGGGTGAGAAAAATTTTGCCGCCCTAATTTAAAAACAGATATCATGTGGAGTAGCGCCGACGTGCCGTTATATGAAAAACTGTAACCGTGACAAGATTCACAGTATAGAAGAACGAGAGCGACTCGGTTTCTTTTTAAACGTGCCGCATCAAGCCACCGTATTTCTGCACAAAATGCCATCGCCGCCAGTGCTTCCCAGGGCTATTTATTATAAAAAAAAATGCAAGCCAGTTTTGTTTCGGGCCGTGAAAACTTCCGTACGTCAACGTTCACCAGTCTACTCATGCACTTCTCTCTCTCTCTTTATTTATTTATTTCCTTCGTTGCATTTCGAGCTATGAAAATTCAGCCACGGCTGCGGGTATCGAACCAGCCTCTTCTCGCTAAACCATTTTCTGCAATCGCACGTTGGCCTTCGCATAATCACCGATATGTAGCAGGGAGGTGAAGGGCAAGAGCAGGTAGAAGTGGGCAGTGGGTAGTGATTGGCTCGATGGCAAGAGTGGGTCCGCTTTTTCCTTTAGCGTGACGACGCGATCACCTGATGCACGGCACTGCCGCTACATTGACCAGATCGGGTGGCAAAATGTAATAAACGAGTGCGTGTGTAACCACTGATAACGTGCATATGTCTCGCTGAATGAAATGCCTCGCGCACCTATAGGCATTTCTCTGCTTCTTTTCTTGCAGACAGTGGTGTCGTAAAACTTGAACGGTGATGCCAACAATTTTCCCGCGTAAATCACGAGCATGGTGCACAAGCACTTAGCCTCTTCCACGGGAATCTTTGGGAACACAAATTTCGACGGCCTCACGGACATTTTTTTCATCGTATACAGCGCTTGCAGGTAGTTTTCCTGAATGTTCCTTGTGCGCTGCTGAGCGGGAAGAAGTACATGATCAAAAGAAGAGGCGTGCAGGACACGGACACAAGAAGAGAAGTGAACACCACGAACGCCGACTAGCAACTACCACGAACACCACGAACGCCGACTAGTTGCTAGTCGGCGTTCGTGGTGTTCTCTTCTTGTGTCCGTGTCCTGCACGCCTCTTCTTTTGATTATGGAATGTTACCAACTCGCTCAACTTTCCGTCCTTTTGAAGAAGTACATGCTTTCATCGAAGCCTGTCGAAATACTATTATATGCCAGTGAATTCTTCACGCTGGCGCAGACGTGTTCATTTTCACGTTGTTTTACCGTCCGCGCTGCATTTCACTTGCGCATGGTAGGTTAAGGAACACTGAAAATTTCCCACACTGCAACTTCGACCTTGTGTCACCCGTGTTGCGGACTGCCTGCCATAGACATACGAGATCGCGCGTGTTTAAATGTATTTTCACAAGGACTATATATAGAGGGAACTTTTTGTCGAGGAATCTATGAAGGTTCTGTAAAAGAATCTAATCAGGTAACATGCGTTAATTGTAGTCGTGGTTTCAAGCTTTTGCACTAATCAGCGCCAACGTATGTGGTAGTAGCATGCCACATTCGACCTACGGTATTCCTTAATAAAGGTGAGTGCTCTTTGCATACTTGACTAGCGTTTTAAATTCATATAGCAGGTCTAATTTTAATGCGCAGCACTCTCTGAGAACCTCCGCGCAGATGTATCATCGCAGGCGTGAGGTTTTGCTATAGCTCACTAGGTCTACAAGGGTTCCGAGGTTTGATCGGTGCAGGTAGGTTATCGCAAAGCAGCACAGAGATCGGGACTGCGAAAGAAACACAACAAAGAAAACGTAAAGTAAATACAGGAGAAGAAAACGATGAAATTATGAATGCGTAAGCGGGAACGAAGAACTGAAAGGAAAATTCGACCCAGGTGTGAAATGTGTAGAAACAACGGATCCTTGGTTCTCTTGGGAATTCCTTTGAGAATTTCTACGAGATTTTTTTTCTCCGCCCCCGCGGCATAATCATGTTTCTTTCTTTGCCTTCGCATAGCGACCATCATGTGCCGGTGGGCCGACGGCAAGGGAACGCTTCTCATGAAGCCTGAAGGTCACATTACTAGTCCATAAATACATCCATTGTTAAGAACTGTAGGACGCAGGAATAGAGTAAGAGTGAAAGGAAAAGTAACGCTGCCAACTGAGCTAGTTGGTAGGGATTCATAGTTAAAGACGGCACCAACAAAATGAACACAACCACAAACTCATAACACGAGCACAAGCACCGAACTCTCGACAATTTTATTCGCAAAGACACAGATCGACAACTCGCGAGGCAATCAAGGCTTTGTATATTCGTAATGACAAAGATCCTTGCAACAAACATTCTTGCATCTCTCGATTTGCAGCAAAAGGACATTCTGTATCTGAATGGTCGAATTTGCAACATGTTGTATGTCTTTGTTTTCTTGTAGCCACGTGTACATATAAAATCCTTGTTGATGTGAATAGTGTTCAGCTGAGAGTTCGGCGCTTTTGCTTTTGACATGTGTTTGTGGTTGTGTTAATTTTGGTGGCGCCGTTTCTATGAGAGAAAGAGATTGACAAAAGCTCGCACCAATAACTAGCTTACGCTGCCGCAGTGGTGTGTCTTCTGCGCAGCACTGAGAATTTCGTATCACCTGTTTCCTCTTAGCCGACGTATAGCCGGCGGGAGTGGTGAAGTTACGCAAGAGAGAAGGAGACCCACCTTTGCCCTCGGGCCAACCGCTACATGTTCTGAGTCCTGTTCTTGTCGCACTGCTGTTGGTGATGCTTATGCGAAGCCCGCTGTGCAGCAGTTTCGCGCACACTTCTTTCATCTCCTGCACCAGCACACTCTTACCCTCAGCTCACTACTATGTGATGGCGAACATGCGAAGCGGAATGTGAGCTAAAGTGCAGAAAAGGTTCAGCTGGAAGTTGCGGGTTCCTTCCTTGCAGCCGCCACTGCATTTCTATGACACGACATGCAAAAGAAGAAAGAAACTAACGAAGCAGGAAGGAAAGGAAGGCAAGGCCATATGAAGAGCGAGAGAGAGAAAGGGATTAAAAAGTGAAAGAAAGCAAGAAAGGAAGGAAGACAGGGATAAAGAGAGGAGTAGGTTAGAAAAAGCAAAAGGGAGAAAGAAATAGACAAATAAAGAGAAAGAAAGTGTGGCGTAGGAGACAGCAATAACTGCCCGTCCCCTTGCCACGTACGTCATGATTAACGATAAAATGGTCAGAGAGGACGTCACGCCATCTTTCGAAGGAGGCTGCAACGCGATTCGATCGGGCGCGACCATTTGAATGACAACTCCACGTACCATTGAGGAAGAAAACAACTGTGATGTCGCGCACGGTGAGGATGCCGGACCGTCCTGCTTGAAGCGGTGCGATGCGACTCTAAGAAAAAGACACTTCTGCAGGGTTAGTGGCGTGCAGCGCTAAGCCGTCCTAAAATGGCGCTCTCAAAGTGGCAAGCTTAATGTGCACATCCATCCGATCGCGAGCCGAGTCCCTCTTCTATGCCTCTGGCGAGCATTATCTTCAACATTATCCACGGGCAGCAATATCACTGGCCAATTTCAGAGGACAAAGCAGTTGAACTGGCCTCGTGGGGTCCGTGTTGTCTGCTAGCCTAATTAGCAGTAACTGTGCTTCGGTTAAAGGAAGGACACCATTTTGTGCAGCCATTGTTGGAAGCATGGCTTAGCGTCCGTGAGGGTGGCGGGGCAAAGGGGATGAAAGGAGAGAAGCGCCAGAGTGGAATGCTCCGCCGTTGTGGTACAGTGGCTATAGTGCTCTGCCACCCACAAATGGCGGGTTAGATCCCAACCGCAGTGATCGCATTTTTGATGGAGGCGAAAATTCCTGAGGCCCGTGTACTGTGCGTTGTGAGTGCACGTTAAAGAACCCCAAGTGGTCAAAATTTCCGAAGCCCCCAACTATGGCTTTTCTCTCCTTTCTAGCTTTTTGTGTCACTTTGCACCACCCCCGTACGCTTAGCCGTGCTCCCTATATGGGCTGCAGAAATTGGCGTTATATCCTTAACCGAACCACAATCAACTCATACTTCTAGAGTCCGGTCTTGTCGCCAGCTGCTCGCGTTGAAGGATGACAACAGTATGGTGCCATGCATCTGCCTTTAGAACGTTGTTTTTAGATATTGTAAATAAGACTCCAGCTTGCTCGAATATACTGCGTCAGAAATGTGGTTAAGAAACGTTAGAATGGACTCGGAAGGAACATTTTTGTAACTTGGTTGGCCAGTAACTATAGTATGTAATGCGGTCGTGCTGCAAGGGTTCCACGGCCTTGTCCATAGGTTTCAACCTTTGACAGGATGGCTGGATATTTTCGCGCGGGTGACCTTCTTAACCTTGGATATATCTAATCTATCCTTCACCCGAGTCGGCACGGTCAAAATCTTTGGAACAGCTACCGAGCTCTCGAATAGTAGAGGGCTATATGCTCGAAAATCATCGCCCCTTGGTCTAAAGACAGCGACCAGAGTACAGCTGTCGTTTTTGGCTCAAGGTCTCTTGAAGGTCGCCGACAACGGAAACTAAACGCATTTGATGCTTAAACAGTGGAGCCCCGAGCGGCCGCGACCACAAGAGAACACAGCCTCCGGTGATGCGACGGGGAAGGGCGTCGTGTCGTTGTACATTATTGGGTGCCAATGGTTGGAAAGAAGAGAGGAAGCGTCAACCATGGCGATCGCAGGTGCGCTCGCGCACCTTGTGTACACATCGCCGCGTGGTCTTGAAGCGCTACTATGCATCTGTGTGGGTGTTAATGGACTAGGTCCTAATCACGGGTGAGGAAGATCGAGAAAGGACACCGAGGTGGCAGATGCTAGTTCAGCTGGAAGTGATCTTCGCTTAAGGCGCCGTCGGAAGATAACGGCAATGGATCAAGATCAGACAAAACCCAATGAGAGCAATAGATTAAAGAAAAGAAGTTACCAAAAACTGGGAGGCAGTTCCACCCAATGTGAATTCTTAGAAAGTTATAGGCACCTCCAGCAATTCTTTTACAGTGCCTCACTGGAATCCGTGGTTAGGGCACGGCGAAATTGGAGGGTGTCTTTGCTCAACTGGTTATAACAGTCTGTGATGATATACGTGGTAGAAGAGCGAAACCAAAACTGAGTGACGCCGGAGTAGACGAAGAAGAACCAGCATGAAGTCGCGGCGCCAGAGTGCATGCAAACGTTCGAGGCAGTTCAGCGTTGGGCGAGACGGTTCTCGGCTGGACGTCAGGTCCGCGGAACCTGGCGACGTCCTCTCGGCGCTGTTCTGTTCCTGCGCTCAGGCTGGGTGACTCGCCCAGGGACCAGGCGAAGGGTCCGGTGTTTGGCTGCCGTTCTTGACAATTGGCCGACCCACGAACGCGACCTGTAGTCCAGGTGGGTGACTGGCCCAAGGACCAGGCCAGGTGTCGCTGTTCTGGCTGCCGCTACAGAGAGCTGAGCCAGTTCGGGCGCTTTCTGTGCTCTGACTGGATGACTGGACCAGGGACTATCTGAGGCGCTGCTCTTCCGGCTACCCTTCCAGACAGCTGATTCCGTTCTGCTGCCGTGCCAGGTGGCTCACCCGTGTCCGGGGTGCGCCAGAGGAGCATAGTAGCTTCTGTGCTACTGAGCTGCCACGGTGGCTCATACCGCTACTGCGGCACGAAGTCGTGCTGTGTCGTGGGCTGACGCACACTGACGTCGTCAACGAGCTGGGCATCGCATCGACCCACGGAAGTCTGCGCCGACGCGTCCACAGGCCTGGACAGAAAAACACGGCGAGAGACACGCTTATTTGTCGAGCAGTACGACTGCATTAACTTAACTAGTTGCCTGGTGATATGTCATTAAGAGTTTATGCATATTTGCCTGTGTAAATAGAGTTAGTGTTTTGTGTTTGAGTGTACTCGTGGCTCGATTGTGTTCCTTTGCTGAGCGGGCCGGGGCCCACATGTTCACACCCTCCTCTTTCCATCACACAGTCCCTTAGTATGTTTTGTTGTCTTACCGCTGCTTAGCAGATGCGCTTCGCCAGCCTTAAAAGTGGCCGAATACAACGCAGAAGGGATGTATCGCTATATGAGACGACCTTCACGAGTAGCTGGACGAGCGTTTCTGCGAAGTTGGCTCACACGTTGCGTTACATGAAGAGACAGCTGAAGTCCCGAGTATTTCGCTAGTAAAGCTAACTGTGTCTGCTCTGAATGAATACTGCAGCTTAGCCTTGCTGGCGTTTTGTATGGCTTTTGTCACACGCAAGATTTCCAACCAGTCATCTTTTGTACATGCTGGCGACCTTGATTGGGGGAAGAAAGCTGTTCAGAGTTATGCTGCTTTTATAGTTGATGCACAGACGCACAAACCCAAGAAATCATAAGCAAGTGGAGAAAGAGATTAGAGGAGGAATGTTACGGGACAAGACTAGAGGTGAGTAGTTCAAGGGAACAGACGCATGCTATTGAAGTGTAGTGCAAACCACGAAACAGAAATGGGCATGTTCAGGGAATGTGATGACAAAACAATACAACCGATGATAATTAAAGGTGACAGGCGGCATTCGTAATTCAGCGAAGGCAAGCATGCCAGTAGGTGTTCAAGTGACTTCAACAAATTTGCCTGCAGTTAGGCGTATACAAGACGACTGACGTTGATGATAGTAATGTCGTGTTGCAGCACTACTGGTACGTTACGCTGCTGGTCGTTGTAACGTGCAGCGGGGTGACGGCGCTCTTCATGAAGCTTTGCGCCGTACACACTCCTAGCAGCAATCCGCATCTTAACAGACATGGTGTAATCAGCGAAACTTGCGGAGACCCATGTGTATGCTGTGCACATGACCGTTCACTGGCGCATTTCATCAACTACTGACACAAACTGCTATTGGACTGACCATGCTTACGTGTGCCGATCCCCGTAATGCGTTTTATCTACTATTTTTTTTCTCTGTACGCGCTGGTCATAAACAACAAACTCACTTAATATAGCGTATCAAGGTCCTATTGCGTCATCACAAACGCGACGCTTTGAGCCTGTCGGATGAGAGTGACAAGGCTGTAAATGAGAACGCTATAGCGTCATTGACCCTTCTCGCATGTCCCCCTCACACAATGTTCATTAAATAAGCGCCTTCTCAATGGAAGCCTGGACTTGTTTGAGTTGGCACGTAACAGAATTACGTTTTCTCGTACATTCAAATTACAGTAAGGTTCATCGCGTATGTCGATGGTTAAGCAGTAGTTTACAAATTTAAGAGCGGCGCTCTTTATTCTGAGCGTAATCTATCCAGTCTAGACACAAATGATTATTATCATGAAATATGTGCGCGTGCGCTTCTATGAAACGCACGGCATTCGCGCTCGCACTCCTTTCTCTTCTCTTGCGATCATGCTCTCGCTCACTACTACATAAAAGCGGATGTGTTTAATAGCATGGCATAGATTGGTACAGTGTAGCAAGGAGGTAGGAAGGGTAAGTGAGGGGCGGAGGAAGAGAAAGGGTAAAGCATAGCATAGCCTTCTATAGTATACTATAGCAAGGGGGCGGGAATGGTAATTGAGGGTGAGGAGTTGGCAAAGGAGGAGGAGAGGATGAAGCATAGCGCAGGCATGTGCGGTATAGTATAGCAAGGGCTGGGAAAGGGAGGTGAGGGTGAGGAGGATTGACAGGGTGACGAGCGAAAGGAGGAGGAGAACGTCACAAGCGGAGATTGCCCCCGCGAAGATGTTACGTCAGCTGTTTGTAACATGTTTCCTGCAAAACCGTGTCACGTGACAAATCGTCTGACAGTTGAACTTGTAGAAGCCGGAATAAGCTACGTCTGCCTCAAGGTCCGCTCTTAGTTCAGCCTTGCACCACCAGCGCAGGCTGCCCCTATTTTTTTAATGCTCAGGTCTTCAGTGGCTCACCTGGTCGAGGATCGTCGCTTCCTCCTGTCACGTGGTCACGCTTACCACCGACACCAGCCACGCGCAAGAAAGGGAGCCGCCGTTGTGAAGCTCGCCGGAAAAGTTCTGTGGGAGCAGAATCTCACTGAGCGTGCGATCTCTCCTCCCACGGCACTTCCCCGGCGCACAACCAGAATCGCTGGTTTACCGGTGCTACACACTCTCCCAGGTCTCATAGAGGTGGAGGTACTTTTTGACAAAGTTGACTTTCGCCTAAAGTTCTTGTAGATTCGCTGCGCAATAAATTGGCAAGTGTCCACAGCACCCACCTGGATGGACCACGTATGCCGACACCAAGACCAACACCGCAAACGGCTGCGGCGGTTGCTGCGGCGGTTGTTTGAAATCATCATTTCTAGCAGTGGGTGCGGACGCCAACACCGATGCTACGCCGGATTTTCTGCAACACGTGCTCCTTAACGTTAAAAAAAATTCATCCCGATTTCCAGAAGTTATTTGAATGAGATTCATTACATTTGTAAAGAACAGATGACACAAGAGCCAAGCAAAAACATATCAAGGCTCGAAGGACGCCGTAACTCTAAGGACCTAGTTCTGTTTCTTGTTGGTCACAGTTTCTGATCACGCATAGTGCAACCGTAACTCAATAATACCACACCTCTGCCAATGTCTGATTCCTGCGTAACAGTTGCATCCGTTTCATTTTTGTTCCAATCATTAATAAAACAGTATTAAGGCTCTACAGTCAATGTGTTTCAATTCGTATCAACAAAATAACCAAACATACTGCTACCTCGTCGCCTTCAATAGTACCAGTAGTACCCTTCAATATGTGTATGCTATCTTCGCCTTAATATTACTTTTTTATCTTGTTTTTACGACCCCGTGTCCGTTGCCTCTGCTCCTGAGTTAATGTCACTGCTCCGTCGAGAAATGAGCAGAGAAGGCCAGCGGTGCTGCTCAAGGTTTTAGGATAATTATATTCACGAAGATCATAAAATAATGGAACTTCAGTGCCCGTCGCGTGTGCCTGCCTACACACATCGAAGAAGAAAAAGGAGGTGGCAGAGTGGACGGAGTCATTACCTGGACCTAGGTAGGATCTAGGTGGTCACAGTGGTTCGTATTTAAAAGAAACTACCGATTTGGTAGAAAATCAAAGGCAACGCTTCATGCGCCAATAACTCGGTTAACGCCAACAACATCATACCAATAACGGCCGCTAGGTTTCGCACGTTAAGTGTCACACAAAGATTGTGAGAGCCAGTATTGATGGCTTCTCCATACTGTAAACAGCTCTTAGTAGCGTGGCGTGTCAAGTAATGAACGCAAGCATGATGGAGGTTGTCAGTACAAAATCACATTGCCGAGTTCCCTCCCTGAAGTTGTAGTTTCACAGGTCAGGTTTGGAAGCTTGTCCACTACGCCTCTTCTGTAAGAAGAAGCGATACGCCAATTCCTTCCTTCGTGCTGCAGCTCCAGAATTCCGCGAAACAGAATTGTCGAAGCGCGTCTTCATAATCTCGGCTTGCAGTTTTCCGAAACGATTATTCTTCTGCTTGGAAGGTCTACCTTGGGTACAGCCACAGGAATGTTTGTTCTGCAGTAACAAAATTTATGGCAGAAATTAAAAGAATTTCATGGTAATTCTTATCAGACGTAACCTTACACTTCGGCAAATCACTGATACATATTAACCTTTAAGTCGATTGCTGTCCTGCAGTAACGTTGTTCTTGGACAATCCTTTGTATTGGGTATAAGCTATCCTAGGAAGGATAAGAAGAAGAAGAAGAAGAAGACTAACAACGACGTCATAGTCATGGTCGATGTGAACCGAGCCGTGCGAGTTCTCGGCTGCAACCTGCTCAAGGGTCTGTTCTCCCGTTGCGGCAGTGGCGAGAACCTGCTGGTGTCGCCGTACGCTGCCATGGTGACGCTGGCGCTGCTTACCGCGGGGGCGCAGGAGGACACCGAGCAGGAGCTGGGCGAAGCTCTGCAGGTATCGGATCTCATTAGCCACCCTTCGAAACTACTATTTATTTCATTTATTTACAAGCTCTGCAGGGCTATAATTAGGCCCAAGCAGGAGGGGTAACGAAAAAAAATACAAAGTTGCGCAATACTACCGCATTTGATCAGATCATTCGATACATATCAATGTTCGAAGGCTACGAGGTTGGTATGGCCAAGGAATTTGATATTCTTCGTGGCTAAAGAGTACAAAAAAAGTGCAGGGAGGAGACTTGAGAGCTGACATCTATAAAGCGTACGTTCTCACAGAGTAAAGTATGTCCGAATTGAGGTGCGAAGCTTGTCATGAGCAATTACAGGAGTCTTACGTGTTGAGGATGATTGGCGATAACGTCTTCATTGACCTCAAAGACACGGGGCATTTCGCTATGTGTGTGCGTCATTTCGTATCCAGAGCGCCACGAAACTGGCAGAGGCCTCGCAAGGCTGTGCGTACTTTAGCCTTACCTAAATCAGTCCCACAAGCCGTACACCTCTTTATCTTATTTGTGGGGGCGTTGCGCTGCTCAACGAAAAACGTGTTCTCTGCTCTCAATGGCATTATGCAGAGCCGCTCGTTTGACATCGTTTATTTTTCTTTCGAGCCAGCAAAGGTGTTTTGTTGGAATCGCTGATCACGTATTCCTGAGGCTGAGCAGTGTAATGCAGTAGAGAGACGTGCACGTAACTGAACATAGGTACGCATCCAACTACTGGTTGGTGTGTGACAGCCTCTAAAATATTAGTCCCTAAATATGAGAATCTGGCTGAGGGCAACTTTTCGTTTTCTTCTTTTTTTTGTTTTTGAACACTGATGACAACGTCGAAGGTTAGCGGAAACTGTGGACGAGTAATAGCACACATGTGCGAGAGCAAGGACGAAGTTTACCGTCACTCGAAGTACTCTCTCAGTGAGCGTGCTGAGCGAGAAGATCGCAACGCCGCATCGTGGTCCCGCAGCCGTTCAAACCACCTAAACCATGGGGCCTATACCGTACCACGGAGTACGGAATACTATTCCATGTTGGTCATTCCTGATTGGTAAGTTATGTCTATCAAGGCACGACTGACCAATCCGGAATTCGGGATTGGTCAATTCTCGCTACAAAGACAGAATTGACCAACCAGGGGAGACCCGCACTGTATTCTGTGGTACGGTATGTGCCCCCATGGTCCATTTACATTTTTTGACAGACAGTACAGTCGTCCATTTTCTTAATCTGAACGCGCCAGCGTTGACTGTCGAGTTGATAAGCGCCGATAGGGGAGCGCGGAAATGAAATTAGCGAGAGTACGTGCCTGCGCGCAGTGGACATGTCCGGTGCAGCTTACGTATGCCACTGTTAGGCGCAACCGACCCAACCCCACTTGCATTTTTGTTCGTTATCACATTTTCTTCGGTTTCCTCAACGCCGCTGAGGAAAGATGAGAAAATGCGACGCCTTGGGCCTTCTTTAGCTGTGTGAGAAAAAGCTGTGTATTGATATCACATACCATCCAACTCAAGTGCGACACCTAGCTTCAGCTTTTCTTTACAACTTCATGGCAGCGTTCACAAAAGAAGGATGATGATAACGGCGCTCAAAAGGAACTGGAGCGGTGTCGGGCCTTCAGAACAGCCTAGCAGAATGCAGTTGCCCGGAACTGCATTCTGCTAGGCTGCGCACAGTCTGCGGCGCTTATCAACTTGGCTTATCAACTGCATTCTGTCGCTGCGCACAGTTTTGCGGCGCTTATCAACTTGGCGGTCGACGGTCGCACGTTAAGGTTAAACAAATGGGCGACTGTGTACTACATTCACACTACTACGTGTTCCTCCTGAATGCGACGTTTCACGGGCTCTGACAGTTTACCATTCGCATAAACGAAAATCAAAGTTATTTCGTGCTTTCCAGAATTTGGTTAACGTCAATGGTCGGAAGTATTGTCTGTGCTTTTCGAATCATGACAACGTCCTCAACATTTCGCCCCCCTGGTACAATCTATCGTGTGTAGGTACGCCTGCCGCTGATCCACGCCGCCATGCGCCGCACCCTTCTGTTCCCGACAGCCACTGGTCCCACGCCCGAACAGGAGAAAGTGTTCTTCCGCATGGCGAACAGGTGGGTGGGTGGGCTGTCTTAGCAGCCATCCTGCGCTAAAAGCTCGCTACTGAATCAAACGGACGCTTGCGCGTCGTTGCTATAAACACGTTTTCATTGAGCGAAAGAGTACACGCAATAACTGTGCAGTCTACGCACGAGTACGCGGGTAAGATTACCGTCGTCTGCTGCCGATAAATGCTAGGATAGCCATGTAACCTAAAATTAGGTGCACATGAAAGGGGCCCCGCAATACTTTTCGAAAATAGTCAGAAAACGTTGCCTTCGACGGCTCCTGTGAACACGTGATTCAGTTATTATTGAACACCCGCTAATTCAGAGTTCTTTTTGAAAGACAGCTGGAATTCGGAAGCGCCCGCTCCTTCTTTAAACAAATGACGTCACATTCTTCGTAGCTCTTTTAGAATGATACGCATATTTCCTTTCTTGTTTAATTCAAAAGGAAGGAATAAAGCATAGCGGATGATTTTTCCATGGCCATCCGTGTGCGATTTCTACCTGAAATGACGTAGTCGATGCCCCCAGTGATGCCATTTGTCGTTGTCCAAATTCTCGTGCATTCCAATATGTTGAACAAATGTATTAAATTTAACCTATGTGCGTACATGAAATCGGGACCATAACAAAATGCTGACATGTATACGCGGAGCATGATATAAATGTTGTTATGTGGGGTTTAACGTCCCAAAACCAGCTCTGATTATGAGAGACTCCGTAGTGGAGGGCTCCGGAAATTTTGACCACTAGGGTTCTTTAACGTGCACTGACATCGCACGGCACACGGGCCTCAACATTTCGCCTACATCGAAATGTAGCCGCCGCAGCCGGGATTCGATCCCGCGACCCTCGGATCAGCAGCCGAGTACCATAGCTACTAGACCACCGTTGCGGGGCATGATATAAATGATAAAGCTAAACATCGCTAAAGAAAGGTTTGATAAGCTTTATGTTCAGATTTCCACGAGGGCGCTTTTTTGAAAATTTAATTGCAAATAAAACCGAGCGCCATAGAAATAGCAACTACATTGGTTGACCTTATCTGCCATAGCTGATATATAACGAGAGGGGAGTTCATCAGTGGCTCGTTTCTTTGTCAAACACAACCTAAAGAAACACAACCCAACAGCCAAGGATTGTAAATGAAGACGGGTACCTAGGTTGTTTTCCTTCGATATCGCACACGGTACGTGTCCGCAACCACCAGATGGTGGGACTAAAGTGAGGTGGCATACGTCGTCCGTATGTGCACAGGGTATACACTTCTCATGCAAAATTATTGCTGGGTGTTATGATTATTGGACCGCGAACATTTAAGGGGATGCTGGTCCTTGGATAGCCGTTCCACGTCAGAAATAATGGCCTGACCAAGGACGACACGCGGACACCATAAGGACACTTGATGGAGTTCGTTGCTTCTCGATATCATCTTGACCTCTTTAAGATATCAACGCTGCTCACATGCAATGTAAAGCACAATTTCCTTTACTTTAATCTTTGTAGTTAAAGAACCCAACCGGATCATTCTTTTCGGTTTAATATTTTTCTGGCTTACGGTATTATTGCACTCCGTACTTGCTAATGCTTCTCGATGCACACTATGACATACGGCTTTTGATATATGGTCTGATATATGGCTTTTTTTCTGTGGCCACGAAATGTCCCTGAGGTTGAAATATTAGTGAGGTGAGTGAGTGAGTGAGTGAGTGAGTTACTGCTAGCACACTGTGTTTCGTGCTCCACAGAGTGCTCGTGGGCTCTGCGCTGTCGCTGAACGACTCCTACTGCAAAATCGGCAGTCGCGTGTACGGCACAACCGTCGAAGAAGCGGACTTCGCCGACGATGCCGACGGTGAGCGGCGTACTGTGAACGACTGGGCGAAGCAGAAGACGGGCATCAGCGGCGACGTGCTGGGCACCGAGTGCACCTTGGCCGCCGACACTGGGATCGTGCTGCTCAGCGCCGCATCGGTGCGGGCTTCCTCGTGGCAACAGCCGGTCACTGCCGCGGTTTGTCGTCCTCTTGCACTATTTCGCAGTTACGAACACGCGTGGATACAACGCCGGTTGCCGGATATCTTGATGACGCATCCCTTCATCACCTATCTTCGAGTTTATATGCGCATTACCTTGCTCTTGGTAAACTTGGGAAGCCCTTATTGCCAGCTGTAGCGATATGTCGCTGTGCGTATTGCTGTCTCGCTCTTGTTATAGCCAACTGCGTCGTGTATACCTATAGGGAAAACATATATTGCGCGTGCAATATCAACTCGCCTTATCAGGCTTGTCAACAACGTCGGCGAAAAAGAAACTGAGTGAAAAAGTGATGGCACGATCATTAGATTGGGCTGAATGAACACAAGACTAGTACCAAAACAGCGGACAGCTGACGTGAACCAACGCTTATTTATAGTTACGTATAGCTAGTATTCGCTTACACTAGATAACATCAGGCACACTTGTACAAAACAAGGCAACATCAGACAGTGCTGAAGGGCCCCTTGACAACCTATGAAAGTACAAAGAACGAGCTCGCTATTGGTCTTTTGGCGTTGTTAATGTTTTCGGTGCACTTCGTAACGTCAGAAGGGTGGTTGATGTTGCCTCTTTAAACGGACACTAATGTGAAAGGGTCAAGTGGCTTAGAGTGATAACTTATAGCGGGAGTACGCGTACTCTATTGTCGTTAAACTAAGTATTTTATTTTCAATATTACAAGTGATATCTAATGTGAAAATTTTTGTTCTAATATTTGCGCCAAAACTGCGGAAACCAATGATGTCAAAGGATCCATTTCTTTTTATCGTATTGTCGTCAAATTCGGTCCATCAAATCTTCCGATACATCCTGCGTTAGGTCTTTAACTTTCTTAGAACTCAATTCTGGTCTTTCTTACCGATTACTACTTATATGCCTTAGGAGACGCCGTCAAAGATCTGTGACTTCGCGAGTTTTATTGCTGGAACTTCAAAGCGGCGCCGCCACCCGTATTTTGTTTTTGCACGTTTCCTAACTTACCGAGGGTCTTCTCGCACGGATGGTGTTTTTAATAGTGTGAAAAGGTGACCTACTAAGACGAGAAAAATTGTTTTTCGCCAGTCCATTTAGGGTATAAGCTCTCAACTGTTTTGCATTAGATGTGAGCTATCTGCCAGCACGCATTGTCATGCATTGGCGCGTCCGGTCTCGCTTGTCTATAGTGCTCAATTCCACTCCGTTCAGAGCGTTTCCGACCGCAGAGATAAGAGTTTGTAGCCGAAAGGCGCGAAATCCTGACAGGCTTTAGCGCACACGCGTCACCGAAAAAAAAAAAAATGAGTACGACGAGGAGAGGCGTCTGTAGGTCGCGCCCTGAAGGAGAAAACGGAACCGCTCTCTGGTCTTCGAACTCGGCTTAGGAGGGCCCTTATAGACAGTGAGAGTAGTATGATAGCAAGCAAGCTAGTTGGAGGTCACGTGACCTAGTTAGAATATTTAGGCTGCACTGCCTCCCGGATGGAATCGAATTTCCGGTCAGAAATCGCCGCACCTGGTTACAGAATGGGGATGGGAGAGGCCATGAAAAATTTCTTAAGTAATATAATGACAAATGTTCCTACACTGCGTTATGCTTATAGGTATATTCGAGGGCAGTCACTTCTGGCGCTTTTTTCCGCTAATTTAACGCAGCTGAGCTCCTTTGGCCAGGTAGAGGCTGCACCGACGCTGCAGACGTGCGCCGTATACGGGTACGCTTGGCTCGAGGAACTGTCGCTGCAGGCCGTGGATGTGCCCTTCTCGTGCGAAGCCTTCACGGTCACCGTGCTTCTACCCACCGGATCGAAAAGCCTCGAGGATATCTGCGAGAACCTAACTGCCGAGGTGCGTAACTAGAGCTCGCGCAGGGGCACGGGTACAGTAATGATGTCCATCTTCTCGGCATACACTTACTGAGCCTTATAATCACCGATTAGGCTGTATCATTAACAAATTCCCACCATGAATTAAGGGAAGCACGTTGGGCCAACGCAGCTATGGACTTTTTTCTAGCGACTTCTTTAATACGTTAATATTTTTGACCCCTCGACAGGCTTAGCTTCGGTGTGCACGCTAGCGATGGGTTTGCCTCCCACGTGTGCCGCTCTGATGGGCCGTTGCCAGCGGCAGAGCGCCACCATGTGTCTATTGAAGCCTGAGTAGTGCTGGAGCACTATTGAGCTTGCCGGTTTGCCATGGCTGCTATGGTGAACAATCTGACCTCCTTTGTTTTCACCTCATCCCCACGTCATTCCCTCTGTCCCTAACTTCTCTGCCATCCTACTTTGCCTCCTCCTCACCTTCACATCACTCTTACCCTCCCTTCTAGCTTCTCGTTCCCACAACCTTCCTATGCGACACTATGCATGACTGTGCTGTGCTATGAGCTGCTTAGCAGATGCCCACTGCGCATAAACGGTACTGTACAAGGCCATGACTTTCACTACCCTCTGTTCTCCTCCGTTCCCTTACTTCCGTTTCCAACCCCTTTAGTGTACTATACAGTGCTATGTCAGGAGCGGCTTGGCACATACCTACTTTCTGTGTCGCATACACACGAAGCCTCCCCACTTTTCGGTATTTGCCCACAGATTTTTGGCCAAGCATGAACAGCTCCACTGCTAATGCGCGAAGCGCTCAGCAGTATAAGCGCGCGCATGAAAAAGGTTGAATGATGGCTGAGATGAAAAGGGTAATGGTATCCGATGCGTTAGGTTGTTTGAGCCGCGTGTCTTTCTATACGTGCTTTCGTCCTTCGAGTGTCTATTGTCGGCAAGGCCAGCGCTGAGAATGAAAAGTTAGTGCTGCTCTCGCTTCTGCGTAGTCATCAGTTGACTGCCGAAAATTTTCCCTTATCGTGTTTTGTGGCAACAGTTATATTTTCAGTACTAAAGAGTACCAAGTGAGCATGTCTTCAAAACGGATGTTTTCATAAAGTGAAAGCACCGCTGTCTCTGGCACCCATTGCAGGTACTGGAACGCGTGTTCGCGGCCGTACGCAGGTTCCGGCGCGTGGTGCGTGTCCAACTGCCGGCGATCAGCGCCGAGACTGCGTCGGACCTGAAGCCCGTGCTGATCGAGATGGGCGTGCAGCAGGCGTTCACGGACGAAGCCGCCTTCCAGCGAATCACCTCGTCCTCGCCCTCCCGCGTCTCGTGGGTCATGCACAGGGTACGGCTCGACATGCAGGTGCGCTTTCAATCGAGGCGAAGCTTGCTTTGACTGAACTGTGCAGCAGGTGTTGATGTGTGCGGCGGTGTTCCGAAGAAACCAAGTGGGCCGATCTCGAAGGCAGTGCACCGTGTGATGCGCAGAAAACGTCTAACGATGTGAGGAGCGAGCGTACTTGCACGTGTTGTTGTGTTATGCTTGAAGTTGCGGGTTCAATCTCCGCAGCCACAGCCGCGGCTGTATTCGTAGAGTGCGAAATACAGAGACATATGTTGTTATGTGGGGTTTAACGTCCCAAAACCACCTCTGATTATGAGAGACGCCGTAGTGGAGGGCTCCGGAAATTTCGACCACCTGGGGTTCTTTAACGTGCACTGACATCGCACAGCACACGGGCCTCAACATTTCGCCTCCATCGAAATGCAGCCGCCGCAGCCGGGATTCGATCCCGCGGCCTTCGGATCAGTAGCCGAGTACCATAGCCACTAGACCACCGTGGCGGGGCCACACAGAGACATAAAAGGGATTGATTGAATTACTCCTGCAATTTTACGTCACAAAACCAAGATATGATATGAAAGACGCCGTAGTGGAGGTCCTCGGAAATTTTGCCCACCGGGGGCCCGACACCGCACAGTAGACGGGCCTCAAAATCTTCAGACTTGTAGCCGAGTGCCACAGTCACTAGACGAAGGTGGCGAGAAAGAAAGAACGAACGAAAAAAAGAAGGAAAGAAAGAAGGGAATAAAAAAGGAAAGAAAGAATACTCTACGCCATTTCCCTACCGCGAAGATGGAGAAGCAGCGAGGAGGACGCTTTGAAAGAACGTTTTGCGGGAGGGCGTCTGCGATATCAGAGAGAGATATATAGAGAGGGTGTTATATCTAGAGAAAAATAAACAAAATATGGATAGAGAAAGAAGGAGGAACGCACACGCCAAGCTTTGCGTTTACATGTAGGTCATGTGCTTGAAATATTTTGTGAAGCGTGTCATTTCGTTCTAACGCGCAGCCAGTTGATATGGCGGACGGACCTTTAAATATGTTACTTGACGTCATCAGATCCAAAGGTGTCACGTGAGTTTCGCCTCCTTTTGTGTAAATACTGACTAAAGGGGCCTTCCTGTGTTCGCCGCGGTGGTCTAGTGTTTATGGTATGTGACTGCGGACCGAAGGAGATTAAAAATTCTGCTGGAGTGGAAAGTAAACCCCATGGGTAAACACGGACCTCCACCATCTTACCAGAGGCAAGAGGAAGCCTTAGCCTACAGCGAATAAATCACAGACGTGGACAGGTTCTGCTCTGCATATGCCATTGCTCCACTTTTCTTAAGATGTTGATGACTAAGAGAAAGCCGCAGAGGGAAACGCTTTTAATAAAAAGAACCAATACAGATGTGGCCTTAATGAAAATTAGGAATACCAAATGTTTCACTTATAAGAGGTGAGAGACTTCTTTCTGGGCGGTTACAACGGCTTGTAACAGCCCAGCAGTGAAGTGGCTGGGTTGGACTTTTTCTATAGGGTTGTTCTGCACAAACGAGCCCTTGATTCAGGGTGTAGTCTCCCGTAATATATATATATATATATATACGTGTGTGTGTGTGCGTAACACGGCATCATGGCGAAGGGCGACAGCGACCGCAAAAATCCCCTTCAAGTGCCCGTAGCACTGCTGTCACGATAATAAATGATAGAGAGGCCGAGAGGACAATGTGCAGCTTTGTTATTTCAATTGCGTGTGTAGTGTGTTACCCCCTCAAGAGGAAAATACTAGTCCGCAGTGAAGTTTCAGTGACACGCTCTTTTACTCTGCACTGCCTCCTCGATCGTCGACTGCATTTCGATCACCGCATTTTCGACCGGATTTTGTCATACTAAAATACAAAATGTTGTAGGGAAAGGGTAACGAAGATATCTTCGCTAAGTAATCGCGCTATAATTTTGAAATCTTCTTTTGCAGGCAAACAATGTTCAGTCCACGGTGCCTTCCGTACCCGGCAATGTTCCGGCAGGTGGTGTTGGGCCGTTCGGCCCGATGGCTGCAGCCGCACCCTCCGCAATTCCGTTCCTGGTGAACAGGCCGTTTGTGCTGTGCGTGCGCAAGATGGACATTCTCCTGCTGCTGGCTTGTATACAAAGCGTCAGATGACTCTGCGCCACAATAACCGATTCGTTCCAATGCGTTGATGATAATAAATAATAGTACGATCGATGACTTTTTGTTTGCAAACCTAAACGACTCAGATTAATGGAGCTTGCTTTTTGACGTAGATATTCCACATATAATCTGTGTTCGTGTCTCTACGCTTTGTGTCTCTACGTTGAGCTCTTTCGGAGTGATGCCATGTCCGAGCTATATTACAAGCGGCCGCATAATCGGGCTGCTGCGCGAACATTCCGCCAGTGTGCATGGCGTATCATATTCACCCGCTTGGCTTCAATCTGACGAGGAGTGCAAGATGACTAAGCAATAGAAGGAAAAGAGAGTTGCAAGTTCAGAAGTTAGGAAGGAAGGTTGGGACGTCGGTGGGATATTGTCCTGAGGAGGGCGAATTCTTTGTATTCAGGGGAATGGGTCGGTTTTGTAGCTGCAGTGTGGCTTGAGGGAGAAAAGTGCCCCATTCGCATACCCTTGCCGAGGCCCATGGCCATTAAAGCCTTTTCACCGCCTCGCCTAGAGTTTCTCTTAATACGCCACAGTGTCCGTGTGGCCCATCACACGTAATTATCCGTAACTGCGTCACTTTCCCAGTAATTAAGACGATATACACAAACCGAACCTCTCGGAAGTACGTATGTAGCCCTGGTCTGAAACAATCCCTTCTCCAGCCTCGAGATAAAATTAGATGAATACGTCGCAGGGGCCGTGTGTCACACGCTTCAATATTATAAGCAGCTATATCCATTTCCCGAGGATCGGTACGCTTTACCTAAAGTAATATTCTAAAAAGACAGTTCTCTTTGCTGACTTGCGGAGTCGTGGATGACGTACGATCAACTGAAAATAAAATTGTGAGAAATTAAAAATTCCTCATCGCGCTGCTGTCTGGAACCACCGAACATTTGGCTGTACGAGACCGCTACGCTAATCGGCTCGGCCACTATTCGTTCATCTTAGGTGCTCTATGTAGCAGAGTTTCATATGCCTGAAAAATTAGGACACGCAAACGCTATTCTTTGAAGGATCTGCAAAAAAAGAAAAGGGAGATGCAAACACACAACGAACCACAAAATCATAGAAACAAGAGAAAAGGAATGGAAAGCAGGAGAAAAAAGAAAACAAAAGAAAATTGAAAGGAAGACAGCAAGAAAGTCAGAAGAACCAAGAAAGACATCATCTACAGACTTCTAACACCTCTATTGCCCACCCCATCCCCCTAGCCTCCCTCCGTAGTGATTGAACATTTGCACCATTGTTTTCTTCTCTTTTTCTCGCGTTCTTCTTTTTCTTTCCACTCTTTTTTTGTGGCGCTAAGACGTCAGCCTTGGCCAAGAAACCCCTTCTCCGGCCTCGGCGGAAAGTTCACTTCTGCGATCAAGTTGTATTTCCTGAGGGCAATTGTTCGAGCAGTTATCACCAGCAACGTTATTTATACAAACGCAGAGAGGAGCTACCCACACCACCTTTACCGAAGACGAGTCGAAGGCCCTAGCCGAGGAAGCGAAGTCTCAAGGAAAACTATCAGTTAGCTGGCGTGCTCTATGCCTGGTTGCTTGCCCAATAAAGCCGCTACGATCCAGACAGCTGACCAGAATAAACTTTTTTAGTGGTTTAGTCTACAGCATCGGATGCAAAAGCCCTTTTCTGCGCAAAAGTTTTTTCACAACGATCAAGGCAATGCGCCGAAACTGGCCTTTTCAGAAGTAAAGGTATAGCCTTGGAAGATGACATTTGCGGGCCTAGAGACAATTGCTCTATATGCGCTCGCATGGTTAGTGTGTGAGCACCTGCGTTATTTTGAGTAAGAGAATGCGTTGTCATGACGATAGATGCGGTTCGCCCAAACAGCCCTGTTTTGCGGTAATTGTGTGCTTGGTAGATTAGGACATTTCCTGACCTGAACAGAAATTGATCTAAGTGCGCTCGCGTGGTCCGTGTTTTATTCCCTGCTTTATATTAGGCAAATACGTGCATTTTTCACTACTATCGATGCGATTTGCCTAAACTGTCCTTTTGATGAAGTAAGCGGAGAGCCTTGGTTGATATGGCGAATTTCTGCGCTCGACAAAAGCTGCTCAAAATGCGCTAGACTGGTCAATGTTTGAGTCCCTGCTTTGGTGCTCATTTTCACTACGAACGAGGCGCTTCTCCCAAATTTCGCTGTCGTGAGGTAAGTCTTGGTAGCTTAGGCCATTTCTGGCCTGGACAAAAATTGCTCTAAATGGGCTCGTGTGGTCAGCGTGTCATTTCCCGTGTTTTATTAAGCAGCAGCATGCATTTTCGCTACAATCGAGGGTATTCGTCCAAAGTCCCCTCTCTTGAGGAAGGTGTGTATGCTTGGTAGATTAGGCCCTTTCCTGACCCGAACAAAAATTGATCTGATTGCGCTCGCGGGGTCGATGTGTTAGTCCCTGCATTATATTAGGAAACTACGTGCATTTTACCCTATGATCGACGTATTCGCTCGAGCTGCCCTGTTTTGAGGTAAGTGTATAGTCTTGGTAGATTAGGCCATTTTCATGCCTGCACAAAAATTGGTATATATGCGCTCGCGCAGCCCCTCTGTTATTCCTGACACTATTATAACGCAAGGCATTCATTTTCACGACGAGCGAAGCGATTAGCCTGAACTGCCCTGTTTTGAGATAAGTGTATAGTCTTGGTAGATTAGGTCATTTTTTCGCCCGAACAAAAATTGGTCTATACGCGCTCGCGGGATCCCTCTGTTATTGCTGACACTATTATAACGCACAGCATTCATTTTCATGAGGAGCGAGCCGATTCGTCCGAGCTGCCTGTTTTGAGGTAAGTGTATAGCCTTGGTAGAATAGGTCATTATCTCGCCTGGACAGAAATTGGTCTATACGCGCTCGCGGGGTCCCTTTGTTATTGCTGACACTATTATAACGCACAGCATTCATTTTCACGAGGAGCGAGGCGATTCGTCCGAGCTGCATGTTCAGAGGTAAGTGTATAGCCTCGGCAGAATAGGTCATTATCTCGCCTGGACAGAAATTGGTCTATACGCGCTCGCGGGATCCCTCTGTTATTGCTGACACTATTATAACGCACAGCATTCATTTTCACGAGAAGCGAGGCGATTCGTCCGAGCTGCCTGTTTTGAGGTAAGTATATAGACTTGGTAGAATAGGTCATTATCTCGCCTGGACAGAAATTGGTCTATACACGCTCGCGGGGTCCCTTTGTTATTGCTGACACTATTATAACGCACAGCATTCATTTTCACGAGGAGCGAGGCGATTCGTCCGAGCTGCATGTTTAGAGGTAAGTGTATAGCCTCGGTAGAATAAGTCATTATCTCGGCTGGCCAGAAATTGGTCTATACGCACTCGCGGGGTCCCTCTGTTATTGCTGACACTATTATAACGCACAGCATTCATTTTCACGAGGAGCGAGGCGATTCGCCCGAGCTGCCTGTTTTGAGGTAAGTGTATAGCCTCGGTAGAATAGGACATTATCTCGCCAGGACAGAAATTGGTCTATACGCGCTCGCGAGGCCTCTCTGTTATTGCTGACACTATTATAACGCAGAGCATTCATTTTCACGATGAGCTAGGCGATTCGCCCGAGCTGCCTGTTTAGAGGTAAGTGTATAGCCTCGGTAGAATAGGTCATTATCTCGGCTGGACAGAAATTGGTCTATACGCGCTCGCGGGGTCCCTCTGTTATTGCTGACACTATTATAACGCACAGCATTCATTTTCACGAGGAGCGAGGCGATTCGTCCGAGCTGCCTGATTAGAGGTAAGTCCATGGTCTTGGTAGAATAGCTAATTTTCTCGCCTGGACAGAAATTCGTTTATATACGAACTCGCGAGGTCCCTCTTTTATTCCTGACACTATAATAACGAACACCATTCATTTTCACGACGAGCGAGGCGATTCGCGCGAACTGTCCTGTATTCAGGTAAGTGCATAGTCCTGGTAGAATAGCTAATTTTCTCGCCCGGACAGAAATTGGTTTATACGCACTCGTGAGGTCCCTCTTTTATTCCTGACACTATTATAACGAACACCATTCATTTTCACGAAGAGCGAGGGGATTCTCCCGAACTACCCTGTTTTCAGGTAAGTGCGTAGTGTTGGTAGATTAGGTCATTTTCTTGGCAGGAGAAAAATTGTTCTATACGCGCTCGGGGGTCCATCGGTTATTGCTGATACTATTATAACGAACAGCGTTCATTTTCACGATGACCGCGGCGATTTGCCCGAATATGCCCTGTTTTCAGGTAAGTGTATAGTTTTGGGAGACTAGTCCATTATCTTGCCTGGACAAAAACTGGTCTATACGCGTTCGTGATGTCCCTCTGCTATTACTGACACTCTTATAACGAACACCATTCATTTTAACGACAATGAAGGCGATTCTCCAGACTGCCCTGTTTTGAGGTAAGTGTATAGTCTTGGGAGACTAGTCCACTATCGTGCCTGGACAAAAACTGCTCTATACGCGTTCGTGTGGTCCCTCTGCTATTGCTGACACTCTTATAACGAACACCATTCATTTATCGGCAATCAAGGCGATTCTCCAGAACTGCCCTGTTTTTAGGTAAATGTATAGTCTTGGTAGAATAGGTCATTATCTCGCCTGGACAAAAATTGGGCTATACGCGCTCGCGGGGTCGCTCTGTTATTGCTCACAATATTATAACGCACAGCATTGTTTTTTACAAGGAGCGAGGCGATTTGCCCGAGCTGCCTGTTTTGAGGTAAGTGCCTCGGTAGAATAGGACATTATCTCGCCAGGACAGAAATTGGTCTATACGCGCTCGCGGGGTCCCTCTGTTGTTGCTGACACTATTATAACGCACAGCATTCATTTTCACGATGAGCGAGGCTAACGCATACCCCAACCCCTGGCGCATGAAGCATATCGACCCAGACTACGATGGACAACATGTGTGTGAACAGTGTCGTGAACGTGTAAATTTGACCCATATGTTATGTGGTTGTGCTTCGAGTGACACTTATGCCAAGAACAAGGAACAGTGGGCCAAAGTGCTAAGAAGTGCTTCACTAGCAGACCAACTTCGGGCTGTCCAGGA